>JAJOZX010005804.1:240000-279129 GCA_023014485.1 Bathynomus jamesi | reverse complement strand
AAGAAAAATAAACAAAATAAATAAAAATAAAAACCCTCGTTTCTAACCAACTAGTGAAGTTGGGTTTCCCTATTAACCAAAAGAAGGAAAAAAAAAGTTTCTGGGACAAAGAAAAACGAGCTGTTGCCAGTCTGAAAATTTTTGACCGCATGAAGCGGGCCCTTTTTTAAAAAAAAAAAATTAAAATGCTCGTGGTTACCCAAACCGGGAAACTGAGTCAACCTTCAAACCTAACAACCTTTAATTAAATCGTATCCTTAATTAATAACCACTGCAATTAATCAAAACCCATGTTTAACTAAATAGAGGCCTATCAGAACTAGGTGCAAGTAAGTTAAAGAAAATAACTAAGGTAAGAGAAAAACTAGGTACCTAGACGAAACTCGAACCGGGCTACAACGTGCCCTAACTCAAAAAAATGGTAAACAAAAAAAAAAAAAAAAAAAAAAATAATTAAATGGCTGTTATAGCCCCTATTAAAACCTAAAGGCAATATAGCCCTAACTTAACTTAAATAAAACCTTCTAAACCTTAAACCTTTAAAACCAAAAACTTAAGGGCAATCCAGCCCTAGCCTAACTTAACCTGCAAAACCTAGGTCTGGGAAATAGCCCCTACAAATAAATAACCTAGCAGTGTGTTAAACAATAACCTAAAACTTAACAACGAAAATTAAAAAAACCTGGAAACTAAATGAAACTTATGAATCAGTTAGAAACTGAAAGGGTAACGTTCAACTGGCAACTTCATTTTTGGTAAGTCTAAATTAATTTTGATGAATTTAGCTTCACCATAGTTAGTAATCTGGCTGCTGACCAAATTTAACCTGAAAACCACTGCAACCTACAGTGAAAAAGTCTGTAGCTGTGTTGACAGTGTCTAAATAGGCCATTATTATTTCTATAATTACCGAGTCTATTTAAAGTAAACTTAACCTTAATACTACACCTAAATAAAAATAATATCTCTCAAGCTAAACAATAAATTTTTCAATATGGCGCCCCCGGGTGGGCAGTCGAGAAGTTAGTTACCCTTTTTTGTTTTAATTCTGATACAATAGTTTTAAATCCAGTGAATTAAATTTTTTACATAATCTGAAAATTTAAATATAAATATCATTTATAATAAACCTAAAAATGGCTAATCAAACTGAAGCCACTCGTGGAAAAAGTATGGAGACCTGGTTGGGAAGTGATGTGGAAGCACTTGAAACTAGTAAACTGGTAAAAAGGAGGGGAGCAATCAGAACCTCAGCTACTAAACTTTTAGCTACAATCAAAGAGAGATGGGATGATTGGACTGAGGAACAAAAAAAATTCACATGCTCGGCTTTTGTCCTCACAACTGGACAAGTTACAAAATTTAGACGAGGAAATCCTTAGAATGTATGTTTGTTCCGAAGGCTTCTCAGAGGATAAACAAGAAGAACTAGATGAAAAAAATAGTTATTACCACTTTGAAATAGATCAAATGATACAAGCATTAACAACTAAAAAAGAAAATAATGCCGAAGCCAAACCTAAACTAAGAATAAGTACTAAAATTCCTGAGCTTCAAATATTACCATTTGATGGAAATCCCTCTAAATTTCAAAACTTTAAGACCTCATTCAGAAACATTTATGATAACATAGGTCTTTCCGAAGAAGAGAAATTTGCCTACCTAAAACAACATTTGAGTGGAAACCCTGCCATTCAAATAAACTGCATGCAAGAAAGTAAAACATCTTATGAAGAAGCATGGCAGCAGTTGGAGGGCTGTTATGCAACACCAGGCCAAATTAAATTCTCCATAATAAAATCCCTTTTAACTAAATCCATAATAACCAAAAATTTTAAATCACTTCATGACTTTCAAGCAGATATGCACTCTACCATAAATTTAATGCAAACTCAAAAATTAGAATTAGAAGATATACTCTTGTATGTATATTATAATAAACTAACTCAAGAAACTCAGGAATTTTTAAGAACTTGTGGGTTTAAACTCTATGACCCCTTTAATAATTTTAAAGAAGCAATTGCTGAAGCTACCAAAACCTTAGCTAATGTTAATTTTGATCTGGAACAAAGTGAGTTAACTACCTTGATACCTAAACAAAAAAGAAACTTCTCTCCAGAACCAGCCAGAAAACCATGGTATTCTGGCCAAACTACAGCTGCTCTGGCGGTTTCTACCCAAAGACAATCCTCAAGAAGAGCTCAATATACTGACCAGAGAGAACCTTACTGCAAATTGTGTAAGAAAAACTCTCACAGAATCTCAAAATGTGATTCTTTCCCTGAAAGTTGGGATAAACTGAAAAAACTTGCTAAATTAAATTATTGTACTAAATGTACCTCATCTAAACACCAAGCCAAAGAATGCCCCATTTCTTTACAACCCTGTTCATTTTGTAGGTTTTCTAACCATTTATCCTTCCTTTGTACCAAACAAAAAGGAAAACCAGAGGAAGATAAGAAAACCAAAACCAGTACGGAAGTAGCTACCCAAAAAGAAAACTCCAAACAAGGGAAACAAGTTACTAACTTATTAAGTTTAAAAAACACTGATCAAGAAGTAGCATTAATCCCTTCCATGCAAATGAGAATAAGAAACTCAGAAAAATCAATTAAATGCAGAGCACTTTTGGATAATTGTAGTCAAGCCAGCTACATTACCAAGGAACTCGTGAAAAAATTAAATCTTCCAACTAAACACTACGAGGAATCCATAACCATAACAGGATTTATAGCCGACAAGAAACAACCAAATTATGAAGTAGCTATAATTAAATTGGAGGATTCTAGAAACCCTGGAAACTACCAAGAAATAGAAGCTATCATAATTGATGATATTAATATTAAATATGAAGTTCCAGGATTACTGAAACTTCAAACTTATTTAAAATCATTAAATTATCAGCTTGCAGATCACTTTGAAGCTGATGAAGTGGCTGACTTCATGTTAATTTTTGGGGCTGCAACCCACAAACTTTTTGCCCTCAGCAGTCATCAGATTCATACTGCCTCTTGTTATAAATCTCCCTATGGAATACTTTTATTGGGTTTCCCTTCAGATTACTACCCTGAAAAAGAAAAAGAACCAATAAGAGATCAGATCAGCTTCTGTATTACCAACCCGCTACCTACTAGTACAACTTCTAATGAAGATCTAAAAAAAATTGAACACCAGATTGCACAATTTAGCAAACTAGAAAACTTGGGTATTTCTGGGGATGAACCACTTTCAAACAAAGAAAAAGATCTGATTGCAAACTTTGAAAAGGAAGTTAAAATAGAAGATGAAAGATTGTCTGTTAAGGTACCATGGAATGACCAAAAAGATAAAATTTCACCAAACTTTAACTATGCTATTAGCAGGTTAAAGTCCACTTGCAAAAAATTAAAAAAAGATAACTTAATGCAACCTTATTCAGACATCCTTGAACAACAATTCCAGGAAGGAATAATAGAAGAAGTACCTCTAACAGAACACTTAAGACAAGCAGGAAATTTTTTACCTCATTTTCCCGTAGTTCGCCCTGGGGTACAAACAACTAAAGTTAGGATTGTAGTAGATCCCTCGGGTAAAAGCAAACCAGAAGAAATAACCGTAAATGATGCTACTGAGGACTGCCCTTCACTCCTACCTCACTTAGCAAAATTGTGCATTAAATTAAGGCATGGTAAATATTTGATGATTGGGGACATTCAAAAAGCATATTTACAACTTAAATATCAAACAGAATTTGACTGCAATGCCCACAAAATTCTGTGGGTAAAGAATACCCAATTGGCTCCAAATGACAACAACCTGATCTGCTATAAATATAGAAGAGTTACCTTTGGCAACAAAAGCAGTCCATTTTTACTACAACAATCTCTACAACACATTTTAATGAACAACAAAACCAAGTGGCAGACTACCTAGCTAACCGCTTTTACATGGACAATGCTTTAATTAATGCCAACAATCTCTCAGAACTCAAAGACCTTTACAATTATAGTGTAAACACTTTAATTGAATATAATTTGAAGCTATATGAATGGGCCTCTAATCACTCAGAACTTCAAGGACTATTTGAAAAACATGACATAGCCTCCTCCGAAGATAAAGAAAATGTAAAACTATTAGGATATGGTTGGAACACAAGTGCTGATACACTCCATCTAAAAACGGTAAACTTGAACTCAGAAGCCAAAACTAAAAGAGAAATACTAAGTTCTGTGCAATCATTGTTTGATCCAATTGGATTTGTTGCACCCTTAGTGTTTAAATTAAAACTCTTCATGCAGAAAGTAACAGCTACCAAAAAAAATTGGGATGAATATCTAGAACTGGAAATGCTGCGTGAATGGAAAAAACTTTGTAAAGAAATAAACAAAGTGGAATTTCTGAATTTTCCTAGACAAGCTTTTGAAAATCCCAAACCTCTCATGGAAAATCTTCAACTCCACATCTTTTGTGATGCCAGCCAAGAAGGTTATGCAGTAAGTTGCTATCTAGTTGGAAATGGAAAATCCGAACTAATTTACGCTAAATCAAGAGTCAATCCCAAATCAAAAAATTGGACCATTTGTAACTTGGAATTAATGGCAATCTGCCTAGGAACCAAAGTCCTAGAATACCTTAAAGAAACCTACCTAGAAGAAAACTCAGAAAACCAAAAGTTCTTCAAAACAATAATTTGGACAGACTCACAAGTGGCTTTAAATTGGACTGCTCAAAAATCTCTAAAAATGAAATCAATCTTTGTAAAAAACAGAGTGAAAGACATTCAGGAAGCAACAAGAAACTTAAACCATCACCTGGAATTCAGACATGTAGCAGGAGAAGACAACCCAGCAGACCTACTCACCAGACCAATATCTTTCAAGAAATTTCAAAAACTTCTTCACTTTTACCAACATGGTCCCACATTTTTGAGAAATGAAATTGAATGGCCCACCAACTTAATTTTTAACCCCCACCAAGAAACCTTACAGACAACAATAAATGTGTGTCAAACAACTTGTAAAGAAATAAATGAAAAAACTCCCTTGTTAAATATGGAAAGATTCTCTAACAGGAAAAAACTGGTCAGAATCACTGCCTATGTTCTACGGTTCATAGAAAACTTAAAGTACTTCCGCACTCACAAATATAACCCCAAATGTAACCTGACAATGGAAGAACAAATTGCTGTCTTGGAGAAAAATCATACAGCTTACAAAACTAAGGCCACAAATTACTGGCTAAAATTAGTCCAGCAACAACATTTCTCAAAAGAAAAAGAAATAATCCACAAACTAAATAAAGGAGAAAAAGTTGAGGACCTAACAAAGCTGCAAAAGAATCTAAAACTCTTCATTGACAAAGAAGGGTTAGTCAGAACAATGGGGAGATATAAATATGCAACTAACCTTAACTATTCTGCTAGGTATCCTGTACTACTGCCCGAAAATTCTCATTTAACAACGTTAATTGTAACTGAATGTCATGCAAAAGCCAGTCATGCAACCTTAGCTACCACATGCAATTTCCTCAGACAGGAATTCTGGATCCCCAAAATAAGGCAAGTAGTTAAAAAGGTTCTGAAACAATGTCTGTTTTGCCAAAAATACTTTGCCATGGCTTATGAAGTGCCTACTACTGGACCCTTAGTAACGGAACGTTTAAGCTATGAAAAACCCTTTGAAAAAACTGCCCTTGACTATGTTGGTCCAATTTCTGTCCAGGATGAGAATAACCAATTCATGAAAGTCTACTTATTATTGTTCACTTGCTGCGCCACCAGATTCACCAGCCTTCACATCTGCACTGACCTTTCTGCTAAAACCTTTTTAAGAGAACTCTACCATTTGTCCTTAAACTACTCCCTTCCAAAGGTTTTGATTTCAGACAATCAATCCACCTTCAAAAGATCTGAAGATTACCTTAAACATTGGTTCCAAAATGTTCTTGTGTCTCAGTACCTCTCTGATCATGGTATCCAGTGGAAATTTACAGCAGCCTATTCACCCAGAACCTTAGGAATAGCTGAAAGAATGGTGGGTTTAGTCAAAAGAGCCCTCTATACCTCCCTAAAAGGAAGAAAAATCCCGTTAACTGAACTAAAAACAATTGTTCTTGAAATAATGAACACAATTAATTCAAGACCACTCACTTATGTTAATTCAATGAAGATCCTTCCTCTGATCTACTAACTCCTTTCAAGTTGCTTTTTTGGGTATGACAATACCAAATTCAACTTTTTAACCACTAATGATACCCAAGAAGCTGTTAATGAAGACGATCAGGTGGATGCTGATTATAGGACAACAACAGAGGACAAAGAAAGAAAGAAATACTGGATTACTTTCATAAGGGAGCTAAACAATCTCAAGAAATCAAGAAAAGATGGCGATACGAATATTTGAGTAGTTTGAGGGATAAAGAATACCAAAACACAAACAACCAGTAAGTAAAGAACCTAAAGTAGGAGAACTATGTCTCTTAGATGAAAATTCTATGAATCCCAAATACTTCTGGAAGATTGCTGTAATTGAAACATTACACCCAGATGAAGATGGCATAATCAGGCATGTAACTGTAAAAACACCCAATGGTCATCTCTCCAGAAGACACATATATCGGTTATACCCACTGGAAATAACTGATAAGCCGAATATTGACCTGGAAACTGGAAAATTCTTCCACAAATCAGGAACTGTAGATTCTCCTGACACTACTACTGCCGCTACTCAACCCCGACCACAAAGACAAGCTGCAGTTAGATTTCGGGAAGAACTGCAAAGGAAAATACAGAGTGGATCTTTGTGAAGACCACAAATAGAAAATTGTAAATAATTGTAAATAGCTATAACTTAGGACCAACGTTCTACAGAAAAGACGCTTTCATCTTCATATTTCACCTAAAAGGAACTTTTCTGAAGAGCATGTCATTTTCATTCAAAAAAAAAAAAATAAAATTTCCCAAGAATACAATTCTGGGTAAATTTTTCCCCTTGGGGGGAATGTTGAAAAAAGTGGTTAGAAATAACCGCATATATTTCCAAAGAAAATATAAACAAAATAAATAAAAATAAAAACCCTCGTTTCTAACCAACTAGTGAAGTTGGGTTTCCCTAATTAACCAAAAGAAGGAAAAAAAAAGTTTCTGGGACAAAAAAAAAACGGCTTTGCCCAGTCTTGAAAATTTTTGACCGCATGAAGCGGGCCCTTTTTTCTCAAAAAAAATTAAAATGCTCGTGGTTACCCAAACCGGGAAACTGAGCCACCTTCAACTTAACCTAACAACCTTTAATTAAATCATATCCTTAATTAATAACCACTGCAATTAATCAAAACCCATGTTTAACTAAATAGAGGCCATCAGAACTAGGTGCAAGTAAGTTAAAGAAAATAACTAAGGTAAGAGAAAAACTAGGTACCTAGACGAAACTCGAACCGGGCTACAACGGCCCTAACTCAATAATTAAATGGCTGTTATAGCCCCTATTAAAACCTAAAGGCAATATAGCCCTAACTTAACTTAAATAAAACCTTCTAAACCTTAAACCTTTAAAACCAAAAACTTAAGGCAATCCAGCCCTAGCCTAACTTAACCTGCAAAACCTAGGTCTGGGAAATAGCCCCTACAAATAAATAACCTAGCAGTGTGTTAAACAATAACCTAAAACTTAACAACGAAATTAAAAAAAACCTGGAAACTAAATGAAACTTATGAATCAGTTAGAAACTGAAAGGGTAACGTTCAACTGGCAACTTCATTTTTGGTAAGTCTAAATTAATTTTGATGAATTTAGCTTCACCATAGTTAGTAATCTGGCTGCTGACCAAATTTAATCTGAAAACCACTGCAACCTACAGTGAAAAAGTCTGTAGCTGTGTTGACAGTGTCTAAATAGGCCATTATTATTTCTATAATTACCGAGTCTATTTAAAGTAAACTTAACCTTAATACTACACCTAAATAAAAATAATATCAATCAATCTAAACAATAAATTTTTCAATACCTACCTCAATTTTAACTAAGTATTACTCTACCACAAATAATGTTCAACCTATTACTACACACACAACTACCTCATTTAACACAGTCAAACCAACACCTACGTACGCAAGTAAAGTTAAAGAATCGCAACCTACTTATTCAACCACAGCTAATTTAATACCCCCAACTAATTCTCCAAATACAACACAAACTCCTTCCCACAGCAATACTAACCTTCTTCCACAAAAATTTAATGATTCACAAACTACTGCACCACCTGGTCCAACATTCACCTTGCATGATCCACTTTCAGGCTATGCATTCCTTATTGACACTGGAGCTCAATACAGTGTTATTCCTGCAACAGCCGCAGACCGTGCAAACGGACCTTCTCCTTTCATTTTACGTGCAGCTAATTCTTCATCTATTCACACTTATGGACATCGTTCTATTTCAGTTTCTCTTGGACTTAGACGTGTTTTCCGCTGGATATTTCTTGTCGCGGATGTATATACTCCAATGTTAGGCTCTGATTTTCTTTCTGCTAATGATTTATTAGTTGATGTTCGTAGAGCACAATTAATTGATAATGTCACACATCTTTCAGTAATTGGTTCTCCTACCGTGCACCCCTCTTCATTATTGGCAAGTTCTCTGCCACAGTGCTCACCTGCTATAGAGCAGCTCCTAAATGAATTTTCTTCCCTTACTCAACCCTGTTCTAAGGATACCCCTATTAAACACACTGTTGTCCACCGTATTGATACGGTAGGCTCACCTGTTTTCACCCGCCCACGTCGCTTAGCTCCAGATCGTCTTGCAATTGTGAGACGAGAGTTTGAACACATGCTCGAACTCGGTATTATACGGCCTTCAAGTAGCCCGTATGCCTCTGCTTTACACATGGTCCCAAAACCTACACCTGGAGACTGGCGTCCATGTGGAGATTATCGTGCTTTGAATGACAACACGATTCCAGATCGCTATCCCCTTCCTCACTTACACGATTTTACTTCTGCTCTCCATGGCACCACAGTATTTTCACGCCTTGACTTGGTGCGAGCCTTTCATCAAATTCCTGTACACCCTGATGACATACATAAAACTGCTATAACAACCCCTTTTGGGTTATTTGAAATGACAAAAATGCCATACGGACTGCGTAATGCGGCCCAAACTTTTCAACGCTTCATTGATGAAGTGTTGAGAGGTCTCTCCTTCACTTTCACATATGTCGATGACATTCTCATCGCAAGTTCTTCTCCCTCAGAACATATTCAACATTTACGCTTAGTTTTTTCTCGGTTGGCAGAATATGGTGTATTGCTAAACCCTGAAAAATGTGTCTTTGCTGTAGATGAACTCACCTTCTTAGGACACAAAGTTACTTCGAAGGGCATTTCTCCTCTCGAAAATAAAGTATCTGTCATAAGGTCTTTCCCACAACCGCAAACTCAAAAGCAACTTCGCCGCTTCTTAGGGATGGTAAACTTCTACCATCGCTTCATTCCTCAGTGTGCAAACATTCTTGCACCCATAACCTCTCTTCTTCGCCAATCAAAAAGGGGCAGATCCACTGCAGTTCTGTGGAACCCCGAAGCTACCAACGCTTTTTCACAAGCAAAAGAGGCTATAGCACGAGCTACATGCCTTGTTCACCCTCAACCAGACGCTCCTCTGAACTTAGCCACTGATGCCTCTGACGTTGCCGTGTCAGGAGTGCTCCAGCAGCTTGTTTCAGGCGTTTGGGAACCTCTCGCATTCTTTTCACGCAAGCTCTCACCTTCACAAATGAGGTACAGCACTTTCGGTCGAGAGTTGCTGGCGATATACCTCTCCATCCGTCATTTCAGGTCATTCCTGGAAGGACGTGACTTTAGCATTTTTACGGATCATCGTCCGTTAATATTTGCTCTCCATTCTCAATCAGACTCTCATGCTCCTAATGAGCGAAGATACCTTGATTTTATTCTTCAATTTACTTCAGACATTCGACACATTTCAGGTTCTTTGAATGTTGTGCCGGATGCGCTGTCTCGCATCTCAGCAATTTCTGACCCTGGACACTCTCACATCAACCTTTCAGAGATGGCTAAGGCTCAGTCCACGGATACAGACCTCCAAACTCTTATTAATTCACCCACTTCATTGCAAGTCCGCTCTTTACCAGTTGAACCCAAGTCAGACTTACTAATTTTATGTGACGTCTCGACTGAGCATATTCGACCGTTGGTCCCACAAGGGCTGCGAAGAGCTGTTTTTGCTAAACTCCATTCCCTTTCTCACCCGGGAATTAAGGCCACCCAAAAATTAATTGCAGCTAGGTTTGTATGGCCAAGTATGCACAAAGATATCCGCAATTGGACTCGATCTTGCCTTCAATGTCAGCGTGCCAAAGTTCACCGACACACAAAGTCAGAAATTGGTACCTTTCCTTTGCCAAAGGCTCGTTTTGAGGCCATACATCTAGACATAGTCGGCCCCCTCTATTCTTCTCGAGGTTATACCTATCTTCTCACTGTCATTGATAGGTTCACAAGATGGCCAGAAGCTGTTCCTTTGACTTCTTGTACTGCTTCTGCAGTAGCTCATGCCTTTGTTTCATGTTGGGTTTCCCGTTTTGGAATACCTGCAACCATTTGCACAGACAGAGGTGCCCAGTTTGAATCGGCCTTATGGAAGGAACTCATGCTCCTTCTTGGGACTGAGCGCATCAGAACAACAAGCTATCACCCGCAATCCAATGGGGTGATAGAACGCTTCCATCGTCAACTTAAAAGTTCCTTGCGAGCCACTGATCCATCTACTACATGGGTGGACAGGCTACCCCTAATCCTACTCGGAATTCGTACTGCTCTGAAGACTGATCTTGCATGCTCTGCAGCAGAATTAGTTTACGGTACCACACTCCGGTTACCCGGAGAATTTTTCACACCTACACCCATTAACCCCGCATGTGATCCTGCTTCGTATGTTAAGACATTACGCTCTGTTATGAAGCAAATTCGTCCCACAGCACCTAGAACTTCCACTTCACAAACTACCTTCGTTTCCCCTGATTTACAAACTTGCACACACGTTTTCTTGAGACATGATGCTCACCGCTACCCTCTTCACTGTCCCTATGATGGTCCCTTCCTTGTGCTAGACCGTAGACCCAAAACTTTCATCATTGACAAGGTGGGCAAGCGTGAAACCGTTTCTGTGGACCGCTTGAAACCAGCATACCTTGATTTTTCTCCAACAAAAGATCCTATCCTCCCTCAATCTTCTGTACCTCCACCTCAAATACAGGTACAGCAACCTATCCCTCCTCAATCTTCTGTACCTCCACCTCAAATACAGGTACAACAAACCTATCCCTACTCAATCTTCTGTACCTCCACCTCAAATACAGGTACAGCAACCTATCCCTACTCAATCTTCTGTACCTTCATTCATATACAGGTACAGCAATCTACCTTCCTAAATCCTATGTACCACCACCTCATCCGAGGGTACAACAATCTATCATCCCTCTTCCAATTCTCCTTCATTATCGCAATCAACTGTCTTTGAACCAGCCAGTGGCTCCATCGCACAGGCACCAGAATCCCTTCCCCCAATGTCCCTACTGCACCTGTAGCACCATCCATGCCTTCAGAACCAGTGCTGCAGGATATTGCCATCCAAAGCAAACAACGACTCGTTCTGGAAGAGTCATTCGAAGCCAGTGCGTTTGACATTTAAGTGGTTTTTTTTACCCCTGACAACCATGTTTTTGGGGGGCAGTACTTGTAGTGCCTTGCACCACAAGATTATTCTTTATTAGTGAAAACTGCCACAAATTGGCATGAGTGAATTATTTAAATCTAAATAAATAAATAAATACAAGTTAAATGTCTAGTGATCAAATTAATTCTTAAGAATTCAGAGTGGTGTGACTAGACATGAATGGGCTTTAAGGATTATTTTGGCTGGTTGGTAAAATTATTAAGTAAAAACAAACTTGTGTGCAACGACAACACAAAGGACGCGCTTACCACATTTATTATTCGAAAGCACCGCGCCAGCAAGCAAAGTTCCTTTGTGACAAGGTTGTCATTGTGGCTATTATTATTGGTATTAGTATTATTATTGGTATTATTATTATTATTATTATTATTATTAGTATTATTATTATTACTACTATTATTACTACTATTATTACTATTATTTGTATTATTGCATATTTATTATTATAATCAGTATTATTTGCAGACTGTTATATTAGCTAAACGGACCATTATTTAATCTTGCTCCCCGCAAGGGGGTTCTAAGCTCGTGCTCTTGAGTGCTCTTTGTGCTCGTTTGTACGTGCTTGTTCCTGGAGGTTTCACGTGCGCCCTCCCGGCCCTAGCACCCAAGGATGATGGGGCTCGACCCTGCAGTCCTTGTCATCCTTGGTCTTTTTCCACTTCGACTGTCCCTTCACCCTTGTTATTTTATTTATTTGTCGGGTTCGAAATCCAGCTGAGCCGTGAACGGCCAATTCTAAAGGGCAAGTTCTACCTAAAGCCCAAGTTAAGCTATATTAAACTTTACGGATTTGAGATCCTATTAGGTCCTACCTCAGGTAACCTCAGGGTTGCTGACTCGATGCGGGCCTACCTTAGACCTTAAATTACATGAACTTAAAAGGTAAACAAAGGGTACTATTTGTGGTCTTCTTATGAACCTTGCAACAACAACGCAACCTGGACTATTGCACGATGCAACAATCATGTATCTAAACAACCAAACCGAATGCAAGAGAGCTCTCTATCAAACCACACCTTTACGTACGACCTTCCACAAACGAGTAGAAAGACGCGCAGCGTCTCAAAATGATGCCAACAGTGTGACCAAACAATGATGCCACAAGAGCTCAAAAATGCTAGCTCTAATTAATTTAATTTTTCACTAACCTTCAATTATGAGATGGATATATATAACACCTTAACTTAATATATATACAAGCAATGCTGCATCAATCAGCTTAGTCATCGTATCGCCTTGGGACAACAATGGTTCTTCCTCTTCTAGATTTTCTAACACTCCCACCGAAGCGGCATTGTTGTCATTACCTTCTGCAAGGTTAGCCAAGCCTTCTTCATGAGGCTGTAACTCAAATGTTTCATCTTGACTATCTGTGTTTTTGCTGATTTCTAAAGCATAGAGTTTTTGTATAGGTCTCTTTAACTTTCCTCCTGAAGTCTTTACCAGTGCAGACCTAACTAAATTGTCTTTGCCAACAAACAACTCTTCAATTATGCCAAGCTTCCAGCATTGCCTTGGTCTTTCATCCCCAATCATTACCACTCTCCCACCTTGATACAATTTGCATTGGAGCCCTTTACCTTGCCTGATGGGTAATAATTGAGTTCTGGCAAGTATTCCATCTGCCACCTCTTCCATAACTGATCTTGTAGCTCTTCAAGGTACCTGAACCGTCTGGTTAACTCTCCTTGAGTGCTCTGGATGGGCTGCAAGTCTTCTGGCACACTGGGGTTTGATGTTAATCGTTTTACCACAAAGAAAATGATTTGGTGTCAATGGCTCTGCATCCTGCCTACTATTGTAAACAAAAGTGATAGGCCTACTGTTCACCATTGCTTCTACTTCACATAAAACAGTAGAGAATTCTTCTTTGCTCAAATGAGCATTAGCTAAAGGTTTCTTTAATGGACACTTTACACTTCTCACTAGCCTTTCCCAAAATCTCCCCACCATGGTGCTCTCTCAACAATAAACTCCACTGTACCCCTTGGTGTGAAAAGTAGGATTGGAATCCTTCCTCTTTTAGCAAGGACCAAATTTCTTGGAGTTCCTTTGCAGCCTTTTGAAGGTTTTTGCATTATCCGATATGATTTTATTTGGGAAACCCCTTCTGTTCACAAACCGTTTAAAGGCCAAAAGAAATACATCACTACTTAAGTTGCTTACCAACTCCAAATGGATTGCTCTGGTGGTAGCACAGGTGAAAAGACATATATAACCTTTGTTAGACTCCCCTCGCTCATACACATAGACTGGCCCTGCAAAGTCTACTCCCACTACATCAAATGGGGCAGTATAGACACACCGTTCTCTTGGAAGTGGAGCCACCTTTTCATAATAAGGCTTTGCACTCCAACGCTTGCAAACACACATTTATGCAAGACCTTTTTCACTACTTGTCTAATTTTGAGAATCCAAAATTGTTGTCTAATCTCTATTATCACTTCTCTAACTCCAGCATGTAACAGCTTATGATGAGTATCCAGGATCAAAAGTCCACAAAGTGCCCCCCCAGAAGGTAGCAAAATTGGAGTCTCTTCTCCTCTGGAAGCCCAGAAAACTGTAGTCCCTCCTACTCTCAATAAATCCTGATCCAAAAACACATCCAAACCCTTGAGCGCAGAATGTGTTGTAGAACCTGTAATGGATGGCTGGTGAGCAATTCTCTCTCTTCACCAAATTTTTTCTTCTGCATATATACCACCCAGTATTTCCTGGCTTGCTGAATCTCATTACTGTTCAGAATTCCTTCCCTTCTTGTTTCTCCCTTAATGTTGTTGGTAAATCTATATACCCATGCTGTCACTCTTAACAATCTTTTCAGACTGCTAATGTCCTCAAGCCTCAATATGGGGTCCTGCTGCATAACTTGAAACTGTTCACAGCGCATTTTCTCACCTCACTCACCCATGCTTCTTCAGCCTGGCATTCTCCTACAATAGGCTGATTAGAAGGCCAGTTTTCACTTCCAAGTTTTAGCCACTCTGGCCCATTCCACCACAACTTGATTGTGAAAGATCTTTCACTGAAATTCCTCGTGTTGGTAAATCAGCGGGGTTTTGGATGCCTGGACAATGCTTCCATTGCTTGGGATCTGTGTGCGCTTGAATTCCTCCACCCTATTGGCAACAAATGGTTTCCATTTCCTTGCCTGACTTCTTAACCAGTGCCAACTATAGTGGAGTCTGTCCAATAATAGCTTGGAATTTCATAGAGGGCCAAAGACTTTCGCACTAATTGCAAGCCGACTAGCAATAACGGCACCCATCAATTCCAACCTTGGAACAGAAAGCCTTTTCAAAGGTGCTACTCTACTCTTTGCAGCAACCAACCTGCAACTTACTTCTTCTTGCAATGCTCCTCTTATATAAATACAAGTTGCATAGGCTTCCTCACTTGCATCACACAAAGATGTGCAGCTCCAAATTGTCTGGACTATTGTTCAACTCTCCAAAGTACCATCTTGGGATTTCAATGTCTCCAAGATGTGCCAATTCTTTGAACCAATATTTCCACCTTACCACCATATGATCAGGTAACTCTTGGTCCCAACCAAGTCCAATTTCCCAGAGGCTCTGAAACCAAATTTTTGACTTTATCACAAATGGAGCCAGGAATCCAAGAGGATCAAAGACCTTCGAAGCCAAACTAAGAGCTGTACGTTTTGTCCACCTTGTCTCATTCTCGGCCAGCTCTCTAAAGATTTCCCATTGAAGGTAAACAAATCATCATCTTGCTGCCAAACGATGCCTAGCACCTTTGCGTCTATTGCCCACAACTCCTTAATACCAGAATCCTCAATACTTTCTGCTGCATCAGGTACTACAGAGGAATGACTCATAAACTCTTGTAATTGCGAATGATTGGTCTGCCATTTTCTGAGCTCCATGCCAGCCTCCCTCATTATAGCTCTAGCCTCCATGAATATCTGTTTAGCCATTTCTGTATTATCCACGGAACATAGCAAATCATCAACATAAAAATTTTTCTTTATGTGTTCAATAGTGTTAGGATAGACTTCAGAATATTTCTTAAAATGGTACTGCATAGTAGCTGCCAACAGAAATGGACTAGAGCTGAGGCCAAACAACACTGACTTCATTCTATATGCTTGAACCTTAGGTTCATTTTCCAACAAGTCTTTCGTATCCACCCACAGATACCTTACTGCATCTCTGTCCTCTGGTTTTAACTTTATCCGCAAAAAAGCTTGCTTCACATCTGCAGTCAATGCTACTCTACCAAACCTGAATCTCAGTAACAAGGAAATAAATCTGCATTTAAATTTGGCCCAGCATCCAAACAGTCATTCAAGGACACACCACCTTTGTCCTTGGCTGAGCCATCAAAAACTACCCTCAGTTTGGTGGTAGTTTTGTCTCGCCGTACCACTGCATGGTGTGGCAGATAATGTGCCTCCTGGCTCACCAGCTCACCTTGCACCCTTTCAGCATAGCCTTCCCTTACATAACTTAGGATGGCCTCATCGTATTCAATTAACAACTCCTCATTTTTTCTTAGCCTGTACAATGAAGTCTCCAACCTCCGATTAGCTAGCTGAAGGTTTGAACCGGGTTTGCAAGAATCCTTCCATGGTAGGCCAACTTCATAGCAACCATCTCTAAACCCAATCCCTTTTCAAAGTGCTCTAAAACATCATTGTTCACTGTACTTGCCTGGTTGTCCTTTATACCAATAGATTCAAGTTCCCAAAATGCTTTCAAATGCCTTTCCAGACCATGGCTGTTCTCCTCAATCTTAACAAAGAGAGCCTTAACTTCCATTTCATTGCAATAACTACCATGTAGCATCCAGCCTAGCTTACTTTCAATAGCTACTGGGCCTTGAGATGTACGGACAATATTACCAGTGATGAAGTCCCAATAATAGTCAGCTCCAATCAAAAGACTAATATCTTCTGTTCCCTCAAACTTATTATTGCCCAAATTAATTCCTTTAACTTGCAATTCTTGGACACATGCCATATCTAAACAAGTAGTGACTGGAGCACAAAGTTCCTCAATCTCTACAGCTTGGACCTTGATAGTGGGACTTTGCGGTAACAACCCTTTAACCAGAACTTCTACCTTCTTAAATTTGGTTCGGTTTTGAACGGAACCCCCAAACCCAGAAATTCTTAAATTTTCCCTCTTAAGTTCTTTAAACTTCAATTTTCTGGAAATTCTGGTCTTAATAAAACTACACTGGCTACCACTATCAAACAACACTCTTACAGTAGCTTCTCCCTCATTCCCAATTAATAAGGCTGCAGTTGTTTGCAATAATCCCCCTTTACTTTTACTCCCTTGCATAGCAGTGGCATGTGCCACTGATGTCTCTACTTCTGGGGTAGGCCTACTAAGAGTGTTTTCACACAATAATGGCTGATGCCTACCATGACATTTTTTGCACAAAATTTTAAACTTACAAAACCTTGCTCTATGACCTTTCAAAAAACATTTAAAACATGCTGTGGACTTAGTTACCCTGTCCTTTCTTTCCTCAAAGGGTAAGGCCTCAGCCACCTCACATTTATATGACTTGTGGTTGCCTTCGCAAAATATACATTCCTTGATTCCCTTTAATTTATTCTCAGAGGAGGCATGTAGAGCTGACACTGTACCTGGGCTATTCCTTTTTGTGGAAACTTTGGTGCTGTGCCTGCCTTTGTCCTCTTGTTTACCATCCCACTGTGCAAACTCAACTCCCTCTCGTCTTGCTAATTCTGTGCCTAAAAGACTTAACATCTGCTGAAGGGGGATGTACACATGTTCTGCAGAGTGTCCCCTACTTAATTCAAGCAAAATTGAGCTAGGCAATTTAGACTCCAGTGTAGGAACCAACATTATACCATACTTTTCCATTCCTACACCCAAGTTGTCCAGGGACCTAGTTCTAATTTCAAATTCATCATATAACTGCCGTAACTCCTTGACACTATTAGGATTATTAACAGGAGGTATAGTTAAAAGTGCCCGGAGGTGGCTTTTAATTAAGATCTCTGGCTTACCAAACCGTTTCTTTAATATATCCCAAGCCACATTATAATTAGCCTCTGTTAATGCTAATCCTGCTATAGTCTTTGCTGCCTCCCCTTCCAAGAGGGACCGCAAATAATTAAACTTCTCCACGGCACTTAACACTTGACTAGAATGAACTGCTGATTGAAAACTGTCTGCCCATCCTTGCCATTCCTGAATACTCCCAGAAAATGTTTTGAGTACAAGCCTCGGTAATTGAACTACAGATCTGTTAACCTTAACTTCACAAGCATCATTTGTTGAGTGTTGTGTTTCATTATTAGACCTGGTCTCTAACTGTACTGAGCTGCTAAACTCTTTTGCTCGGAGGCCTACGTTAGTCATATCATCAATAATCTCTTCAAAGTAAATTATGTTATTTTCTATTTTCACTCTTCTATAAGAGCCTCAATTTTAACATTTACCTCACTTAGAGCAACCTTTTTAGTTTCTAATATGGCAAGCTTCGCAGTCACTAAGCGTAAATCTCTTGCTCTATGGCAGAATCTATAGTGGCAATGACCTTTGTAATTAGACCTTTGTAGGCACTTCTCCTTTTTATAAATTTGTTCAATTCAGATGCACTCATCTTCAATGTAAACAACCCTTGGGCTCAATACCAAATGAGCTGAATTGGCAGAAATACTTAACCAAACTGATCAAACGCAAATTTTACTTTCAAATAAACTGAATTGCTGAGGGGGTACTAACCAAACACCAGTATGGAATACCAAATTTTCCACCCCAGGACCTTAATTCAATAATGACCCAAAATTAACCAAACCGGAAAAAAGTAGGCCAAAAAACGACAGACGACTGGCCAAGTTTCGCATTGGGCGACCAAACTTTACCCTGGGACCTTAATTCAATAATAACCCAAAATTAACCAAACCGGAAAAAAAGTAGGCCAAAAAACGACAGACGACTGGCCAAGTTTCGCAATTGGGCGACCAAACTTTACCCTGGGACCTTAATTCAATAATAACCCAAAATTAACCAAACCGGAAAAAAAGTAGGCCAAAAAACGACAGACGACTGGCCAAGTTTCGCAATTGGGCGAGCGACCAAACTTTTTACCCTGGGACCTTAACTCAATAATACTCAACCCGTCTAGGCCTAACTTGGGATACAATTTGCACAATCAGAACTTTGCCGAAAAATGGTCACTGACTCAGTCTTGGGGTAGAAATCCGGTTCTGAAGGACCATGTTATTTTATTTATTTGTCGGGTTCGAAATCCCAGCTGAGCCGTGAACGGCCAAATTCTAAAGGGCAAGTTCTACCTAAAGCCCAAGTTAAGCTATATTAAACTTTACGGATTTGAGATCCTATTAGGTCCTACCTCAGGGTAACCTCAGGGTTGCTGACTCGATGCGGGCCTACCTTAGACCTTAAATTACATGAACTTAAAAGGTAAACAAAAGGGTACTATTTGTGGTCTTCTTTATGAACCTTGCAACAACAACGCAACCTGGACTATTGCACGATGCAACAATCATGTATCTAAACAACCAAACCGAATTGCAAGAGAGCTCTCTATCAAACCACACCTTTACGTACGACCTTCCACAAACGAGTAGAAAGACGCGCAGCGTCTCAAAATGATGCCAACAGTGTGACCAAACAATGATGCCACAAGAGCTCAAAAATGCTAGCTCTAAATTAATTTAATTTTTCACTAACCTTACAATTATGAGATGGATATATATACACACCTTAACTTAATATATATACAAGCAATGCTGCATCAATCAGCTTAGTCATCGTATCGCCTTGGGACAACAATGGTTCTTCCTCTTCTAGATTTTCTAACAACCCTTTCTTTTTCCTCTGTCTTTCCTCTCCCTTTTTCTTTGTTTTTCCGCTGAGATATGCCCTTTTAAATAGAGGCGAATCGGTTCTTCCTGAACTTAAAAAAAAAAAAAAAAAAAATTTAATCTTGCATTTATATGTCCATCAAAGTTGTTACGGGTAAAAATCCCCTTTTGCAAATACTTATTAATTGTTGTCAATAAAATATAAAATTCGTATTGATTTAATAATCAGTCCTTCCCTTCTTTCATCAAAATTAATTTTGCGCCGCAGTGCTGGATGCAATCTAGCATTTGGGCGCTGGTGACCCTGGCATTTAGTTAATTATCTACGTAAACTTGTAAAGGTCTATAATAACAAAAATCGGACTCTTACAGGTGCACACACATTTCTACATTACTGTACAGTCTTTACAGCCACACCTACACTTTTCCTCTTAAGTATATATATTGTAATGTATATGGATGTAAATTGTGACTTGGTTCGCAAATGATATGGACTGTGACTTATTTTTGGTTGGCATGGTACTGGTATTGATGGGTACCATAGTGAGGTTGACTGGATTCTTTGGATCTGATATGTTTGCATGTCAGTTATAGATGGATGTGGTGTGTAGCATGTTTGTGGATAGTAGCCTGTTGTGACTTTGATCCTCTGGATCCGGAGATTCTATCTTTGGTTTTGAATTGATAATTGATTGGTTTTGGATTGATACTTGGTTGGTTTTGTAAGGGTTGGTTATTGCCAATGTACAGGCGGTTTTTGCATAGTGGAGCCACCTCGATGGGCCGAAGTGGCCCCTAGTGTGCCCATTATAAAAATTTCTTATGTTCTAAACCTATGTCTGAGCCAAAATCAAAAAAGAAAAAACTGTTTCAACCAGTCTGGGAGAAAGACTATGGATGCGTTCAGCACAACGACCGTGTTCAATGCACTCTTTGTTCAGAAATTATTATCGCTCGCTCTTACAATATTGAACGTCATTATTCATCAAAACACGAAGCCTCTCTGTCTAAAATGGGATCGGAAGAAAAAATGGAATACATTAAAAAATGTGTACAGAATGCCAGCAAGCAAAAAGGAAGTATTCTTAAGTTCTGTCGCTACCTACATCCAACCACCCCAATTCACTACCATTAACAACGACCCTCTGTCTCCTAGCACGAAGCCATTCCTCTAAGAGTCTAACCAGTTAGCTACCTGACCGCGTATACCGTGCGCTTTAACCTTCGCAATTAATCTTCTGTGCGGAACTATATCGGACGCCTTTTTAAAATCTAAATAAATAACGTCAGCCGCTCTATGCCTATCGTATTCGCGCACTATTTCGTTATAAAATTCTAACAAATTAGTTAAACAAGATCTATGACGTCGAAACCCATGCTGATTACTATTAATCAAATATCGACTTTCTAAGTGATCGATGATTCGATCCCAAACTACAGATTCCAATAGTTTACCGACAATTGACGTTAAGCTAATGGACCTATAATTGGTAGGTACTGTGCGGTCGCCTTTTTTAAAAATGGGCGTGACGTTAGCTAATTTGAAGTCTTCAGGAATAATCCCCGTTTCGAGTGACTGATTAAAAATCTTCGTTAAGGAGCCTACGATAACGTCTTTCAAATCTTTCAAATGTCTGGGATAAAAAACGTCAGGGCCTGGAGCTTATCGATATAATGCGCAATCTCACCCTCGTAAACAGTTATTTCATCCAAAATAGTCTCGCTACTAAATGGAACGATATCGTCCACGTCGGGGACATTATTTACGTCTTCTACGGTAAAAACTGTCGCAAAAGAGTTATTGAAAATACCCGCCATCGCCTGAGCGTCAGAAGCCAAAGCGCCGTTAACATCCACTACAGGGCCTATGTTATCTTTTATCGGCTTACGATTATTGACGTATTCAAAAAACTTTTTTGGATTATGTTTACTATCCGCAGCTATAAGTATCTCTAAATTACGCTTATCATTCCTAACTGACCTTTTAACCTGATGTCTAAGCTCGATATATCTATTAAAGTTAGCTGCCGTGCCATTGCGCTTATTAAGTTCATACGCTCTGTTACGCTCGTTTATGAACTCGCCTATTTCCCTAGTCCACCACTTGGGCCTACCATGATTTCTAGCGCGCTTGGGCCTACGAGGAATATATGAATATAGGAATTATTCATTGTTCTTTTTACACACACACACACACACACACACACATAATATATTATATAATATATATATATATTATGCAGGAACGGGGCCAAGGGCGAACGCCCGAAAAATTTCCACCAACCCATAGGAGGAGAAGGAGAGAGCCGAAATCAAGGTTCAGGGTCTTCAAGATGCCTGGACACTCTTCATTTGAAAGATTGGAGGTCAAAGACGGATGGAAAGATGGTTTGAGGAAGATCGTTCCAGAGTTGATCGTTGAGTAGATGAAAGATTGAGAATGCCAATTAAGTTGCATTAAAGAGTTGAACAGAAAAGGGTTCAGAATGCGTTGAAAGTCTGGTACTAAAACCTCTCCTTATAGGAGGAGGCATGAAATAACAGAGATCAGAGGAGTAGTGTACGTTATAATAGCGATAGTAAAGGGAGAGTGAGGCAACAGTGCGGCGAAGAAAGAGGGATTAAAGTCAGTCAGTGAGAGGAGGGGAATTAATGAGGCGAAAAGCTTTGATTCCATCCGGTCAAGGAGAGTTGTGTGGATTGAGCCACCCAACACATGAGAAGCGTAATTAATCCATACGGGGCGGACAAGATACCTGTACAGAAACAGCAAGTGAGTAGGGGCGAAGAAACTGCGGAGCCGGTACAGCACACATAACCTTTAAGAAACTGTTTTATAAATACGAGTAGAATATATGTGATCTTTCCAGGAAAGATCACGAGAAAAGGAAACACCAAGAGTGTTAAGAATAGAAGAAGGATTGAATTGTGTATTATTGAAGATAAGAGGATAGTCGTGTGGAAGATTGTAACGGGTAGACAGATGAAGGAATTGGGTTTTTGGGGCATTGAAAGCCACAAGGTGTTCTCCACCGCAGTCAGAGTAGTGGCAGTGGCGTACTAAGGGGGAGTGCGAGGGGGGCGGTCCGCCCCGGGTGACAGCCAGGAGGGGGGTGCCATCGGAAGAGTTGAAATACCAGTACAAGTTTTCAAATCAAATGAAAAATTCGCCAAAGTAAGAAAAAAAATAAAAATGTTCAAACTATTACAACAGCTTAATGTTAATTTCCACTATAAAATAAATGTTTATTTTTATTGGCAATACAAAATTTACAAACGAAAAATTAAATATTTGATAAAAAGTACATCGAAAGGCGAACGTTTGTTGACGTTTTAGTCATCAGTTTGTTGAGCATAGCCAGCTGGCTGCAACTGACATTCCAAGTCTTGTTCACTTGACACTGTGACTCAACATACATGAGGTATGTTTCACTAAATAATTATGATAAAGCATAAAGTGCTGGTGTTTATAACAATATCATAGTACTTATACCAGTGTCCAGTAATTTTTGACAATGTGGTATCATAGTGATGTTTAAGTGTTTATAAATGCATCGTCGTGATGTTATAATAAATGCATCGTCGTGATGTTATAGAAACTCATGTTTATGAATGGTGGTCCCTGTGACTACTGGTTATCAGTAAAAAGACAGGAAAGTCACACTTTGCACTAAACTTTAGACTTGACTTTTTTCCTACAACCATGACTACTGAAGTAACGATGATGTGTATGACTGAGTGAGTTTTTTATGATGACTATGTGGTGATCTTACGATGGTGGTGGTGATATGACTGCATGACTTTTTAGTGCAACTACATGTGGTGATGTTAAGACAGAGAGGGTGATAATGTGACTGCATGGAGATGTGTTAATGCTTACATGCTTAATACAGGGTGTCCCAGAATTAACTATCTATTTCAATGAAATCGGACAAATTTTTTAAAAACACACTTTTATTTATGTTTATCATGTTTAATATGTGTTAAAAATTTATAAATTTCTAAATTTTTTTCATAATTTTATTTTCATAATTTTTTCATTATCTGTTCCAATGAAAGACCGTCTGAAGTCATAGAATGGCAAAGAGACTCTCCAAAAGTTAACGTGTGGCTTGGAATGACCAAATCCAAAATTTATGGCCCATTCTTTGCGGAAGCAACTGTAACAGGTACCGTCTACCTTGATATGCTTCAGCAGTTTCTCGAACCACAGCTTCTTGATGATGGCATTCTTGATAATGTTGTGTTTCAACAAGATGGAGCACCATAATTTTGGATTTGGTCATTCCAAGCCACACGTTAACTTTTGGAGAGTCTCTTTGCCATTCTATGACTTCAGACGTCTCTTTCATTGACCAGATAATGAAAAATTATGAAAATAAAATTATGAAAAAAATTTAGAAATTTATACATTTTTAACACATATTAAACATGATAAACATAAATAAGAGTGTGTTTTTAAAAAATTCGTCCGATTTCATTGAAATAGATAGTTAATTCTGGGACACCCTGTATAGTAAACACCGTTTCAGATTTACATCAACAACTACAGTACTATTCTATATTGAATTAGTACTAATGCTTATTGGCTTAGTCAAGTTCAACAATTTTACAATGTCCAGTGTAGTATCATTGTATATTTAATATGTTGTTAATGCTTACTGCTTATTAAATAATGATATCAATTATAATAGCTAGCGTTATACCAAAATCAGCGTTGAAGAGGCAAAGAAATGGACAGCATTGCAGTTACCATGAGTCAGACAAGATTGACAAATCTGGCTTTACTTTCAATTGAACATGAATATGCAAAGAAGGTGAATTTTGATTAGGTCATTGATCAATTTGCAGAAATTAAGGCTCGAAAGCAGGGACTGTGAATCCTCTCTATTTACCTTTGAAGAATAGGCTGAGCGTTGAGACTGGATTTCCTGTGTTTTTTGTATAAAATAAAATGCAGTATTATCTGTTCACTGAATTTTTAATGTCCTGCATTTTTCTTATTTCCAATTTGCTTATGACAGTACTGTACTGTTTAAAAATCTACTTGCAAACATATATTTTTCTGTGTGTTTAAATTTTAAAATTATTTATGGGGGGTGCCAAAGGAAGGATCCGCCCCGGGTGCCAAATACTTTAGGTACGCCCCTGGGTAGTGGAAAGATCAGAAGTCAGGTGTGTCATAGCCGTCTCACGCGAGCATGAAGTGGTTGTTGAGAGGGACGCTTTGTAGAGCGGGTGGAGGAATGGAGGGGGGGGTAATCATCCGCATTGAAGTGGATAGGACAGGAAGTGCGGCTTAAAAGATCATTGATAAATAAAACGAAGAGTATGTGTGACTGAAAAGAACCCTGAGGAACATCACTATTAATACCTTTGGGAGAAGAGCAGTGGTCATCTACAGCAGTAGCTACAGTACCAGATGAAAGACAAAGACTCAAGAGTTTGCCTGGGCAGGGTGTTAGCGCAGAAGCCCAGTTCTTGATAACAAGAGGAAGGATCCCATCAGGACCTTGCGTCTTCCTAGAGTTCAGCTCAGATAGGGGCTAGGGCAGTAAAAACATCTTTGGAAGAGATTCTAATTTCAGACGTAATTAAATGAGAGGGGGGGGGGAAGGGACGGAGAAACAGCACCGGAATCGTCCAGGGTTGAGTTGGAGGCGAAAATTTATTAGAAGAGACGGCAGTTGGGCCGTCAAAATGGAAAAGAAGGAAAGAAGAAGTAAAGTTGTTGGAGAGGTTTTTGGCTAGGTGCCAGAAAGAGCGAGAATAATTAGAATTAGATAGGTTTTCACATTTTTGTCTGATGAAGAAATTTTTGTCGAGCACAATTCCAGGTAGAAATACTTATATAAGCAGAGTGATAGTCAGGAGTTGAATGGCGACAGTGCCTTCTGATAGCCTCCTCTCTGTTGTGGATAGCATTACAACAAACAAAGTTAAACCAAAGTTTTTTGCATTAGTAGTAGGAAAAGAATCGGGGATGTACGCCTCCATGCCCGAGGATGTGGATCGGGGCCCCGGCCACGGAAGCAGTAATCATTTCATGGTAAATCAAAGAAGTACTGCATACGGGCCTGCCAGTCGGTGGCACCAAAGTCCGAAAGGCGCCTTTTCTTGGGAGGATCTAAAGCCGAACTGGAGCAATAGGACAGGAAACACATAAGTTTGTGGTCGGAGGAGTCCAACGGAGAAAAAAGTTTGACAGAGTAAGGATGATGATGAGAGGTGAGAAATTAATCTAGAATAAATAAATGTATAAATATATATACACATATATATAAGTCATATCCAATCGGATTTTCAATATTTTTTCAATTCTTACAGTAAGTAAGAACACGACTGACGAAGCTTTCTCTCACATTCTGGAGGATTTGGTGGTGTGATTGCTACACATTCTGTACGCACATTGTGTTTGAGCTCTTCCAAAGTTTTCGGGCGTCCTTCGTATCCGCGCACTTTTAAATAGCCCCACGAGAAAAAGTCAAGGGAAGTTAGATCAGGGGACCGTGGTGGCCATTCCACAGGTCCACGGCGTCCAATCTATCTCCATGGAAGGGTTGTATTCAACCATTCACGCACAGGTTTGGAGAAATGTATTGGCGCACCGTCGTGTTAAAAAAACATGCGGCACATTTCACGGATGGGAATATTGTCCATGTATTGCACCAGCTTTTCCTGTAGCATAGTTAGGTATATGTCAGAGTCGACACTATGGTCAAGGAACACGGGCCCCACGATCATGTCGCCGTGGATTTCGCACCACACGGTCATCCGCGTATCCGTTTGATGATGCCTTTTGTCAACAATGTGTGGGTTATCGGCTGCCCAGTAAACAGTGTTATGGCGATTACCCTGCCCATGCAAGTGGAAGCACGCTTCGTCACTGAACATGATGTCCGCTACTAACGTCGGCTGATGTCGTCTCCACTCTTCGAACCATTGGCAGAATTGAAGGCGTCTATCAGCATCGTCGGGCAGTAGCTCATGTACTGGGTGTAGTTTATACGGATGAAATCGATACCTTTTGAGAATGCCCTCCACAGCTGTTTGAGAAAGTCCTGTTTCCTGTGCTACTTTTCTGGTTGAACGCTGTGAACAGAGATGGGCAGTATCGCGATACATGTATCGGTGCTACGTAGCGAGCGATACTTTTGTATCGGTAACGGTATCGCCTTAGCTACTTGATCGATGTATCGGTATCGGTATCGCTAAGGTCATTTTTCTTAAATGTATAGAAAAAATCGATTCATCGATACATTCATGCAAATAACTGAAAGTAATAGTAAGTAAAATTGTAAAAAGTTGTATAATCCGCAAATTTTCTGAACATTTAAGTTTTCCTGCGAGTTAACTTGGTATAAAATACATTTTTTCCTATCTGAATTGATTGTTTTTACACCCAATTTACAAAGTAAAAATTTATTTACATATTAGTAAGATTTGTTCATTCTTATAGTAATGTAACGGCCAGGGCCGGCGGTAGCTTCTGAGGGGCCCTGTGCAAGATGGTTGGGGGCCCCCATTCCTTACACAACCTTCTCAGGGTCCCACATATTTTTCTGATTTTCTGTGAGGACATCTTGATAAAAGCAAACACCCAATATTATATATATATATATATATATACATATATATATATATATATATATTATATATATATATATATATATATATATATATATATATTACCGCGGCGCAAGGGTATTTGGCGCCCTAGGCAAGCTCGTATATGGGCGCTCCCTTATATATATATTTCTCAAATATATAACAGGAAGGTAAATCAGTATCAGTGTTCCTCTTTTATTATTTAAAGAATTACAAATATTCAAAATTCCATAGTACAGGATAAATTTGAAATGATTTTAAATGTGGAGAAAATAATAAGCAATGGCGGAAAATAAAGTTGACAATTGTAAATATAGTTTGATAAATGATAAATAAGAGAACAAGAAGAAATAAAGGAAAATTGTTGAAGCCAACTGCAACCATGATTAGAAAAATTGACAAAAAACATCAATGTTTGCCAAACCATAAATACCAGTACTCTGAAGTGCTTATAATCTGTACCTCCTTGATTTTCTCGAGGCAAAATCTTCAATAACACTATCATAAGACAGCTGCCTGCTAATCCCTTGATTAATATTGATGATAGCGAGTCCACTGAGGCGATCTTGTGCCATTGTGGATCTGAGATAGGTCTTTATGAGCTTTTGTTTTGAAAAGCTTCTTTCTGCTGATGCTCCTGTCACTGGGAGAGTGCGAGCAATCCGAAGTGCTATCCAAAGATTGGGATAGATTTCTTTCAACTGCTTTTGATGGCGGTAACTTAGGAGTTCAAGTGTTGTCATGTTTCTTTCAACTCTTTCGGCAAATTTGGAAGGTTCCCAATTTCAGTTGCCAGATCTCTCCCATCAATATCAACTTCCTCTCCACAGCTTAATGTTTTCCCAAGTTCTTCACACTCCTCTCTCACTGCCTCATTGATCATATTTGGAAAGTTAAGCAATACTCCAAACTTACTTCTCACTTCCCCTAGTGTTTTGAATCTGTCATCTAAAGATCCAATGGTTGAGTCGACCACCACATTGAAAAACGTGACTTTCATCCTTTTCATTGCATCGTTTATGGGTTCATTTGGAGATTCATAAGCAAAGTGTGTCTTTGTGCTTCTTATCTTCTTCTCTTTGAGGATAGCCTCCACATGCATATCTTCGCATATCTCTTTTGTAGTGGCTTGTGCTCCAGCAAAACCATTATCTCTGTATGTATGAAAAATGCTTTAGTCTTCTCTAGGAGGTTAACTGCCACGTCCAGTTGTATCTCGGCAGATTGTAGGAGCTTGCTGACACTGTTGATTTTGGAGAGGATATCATACCATACTACAGTGCAAATCTGAAATCTAAATGACCCCACCTCCTCTGCCAAAGATTGTGCCTCAATTTTTGTTGTAGCATCTGTCGTCTTTCCCCTGACCTCCAACAATGCCTCCCTTATCACAGAGGCCTGATAACGCAAAGGCTCAATATTTTTAAGTCGGCTTTCCCACCTCGTTTCACTCCAGGACTTTAGAGTGATACTGAAATACTGTTTCAAAATAGTCCATCGTTGAGGTGTTGCTGAGAACAAATTGTATACTTTTTGTACATATCCAAAGAAGCTTGTGGCATCTATCGTATACGCCGCGCACGCGCCACATTACGTACATAAAGAGACGAAAAAAATTAAACGAAAAGAATTTTAACAGTGACAGTTCTGAACACAATGATAAAAAGTAGCCTACAAATATAAATATAATAATACACGCTTATTTATGATGCTTATTCAAATTCTTTTATGTGGTTTTGTGTCGTTTTTATAAGTTTGGTGATGCTATAGCAACTAAAAATACGAAGAACAAATGAATTTTGGAGGGGCCCTCTAATTGATGGGAGCCCTGTGCAGCCGCACAGGCCGCACATAGCTGGGGCCGGCCCTGTGTATCGCGATACATGTATCGGTATCGATATCGCTTTAGCCATCTGTAAAGTATCGATGTATCGGTCTCGCTTTAGACGATTTACGAGTATTGATGTATCGGTATCGCCTCAGGGATTTTCGTGTATCGATGCCCATCATTGGCTGTGGACTACAAGTTACTTTAACTAGTACATCGACACACGACTCCTCATCTGTACTTGTACGAAGTCGTCCACTGCGTGGTCGGTCATGAACACTGCCTGTCTTCTTCAAAACTTCCAGTGTTCGCTTCACCATACGATGATTCGGCCTTGGCTTCATAGGGTACCAGCGATGAAATTCCTCACATGCCTCTATTTGACTCATTCCAGCAACGTGCAGGAGCACTAGTTCCACCTTTTCTGACGAGGTATACTTCATGTGGTCAGCCATCTCTAGTAGTTATATGAACCATAAACACAACATGAACAACAGATAAAAATTCCCATTGGACATGACTTATGACTCACCCGATATATATATATATATATATATATTATATATATATATATATATATATATCTTTCCTGTATGTTTAGAACAGGAAGATAGTTTTAAATTTGCGCGAATGTACTTAATGAAAATGCCCTTCCGGTGTCGGGAGAATGGGATCTAACCTAGGTGCGAATTTCTTAACGGTCGGTCCCTGGACTGTTTTTCCCTCTTGTTTTGGTTCATTCGTGTTTCTTTATCCACCCGAGGAGGATGCCAGTGGGCGTCGAAACTGTCGTGGAAATAAACTCTGTCTATTAGAGTGGGTTTTTATTTTCATATATATATATATATATATATATAAACTTTTGTGTACAAAGGTAAGAAATAGTTAACTGAAAACAAAATATATGGCATGATATAAATGGAAGCTTGGTCCTTGATAACGTCACAAGTCAGATCCGGATTGATTCAGTCGATATATTTTCAAACCCACTGCCTTTCCTCACACTGTTGAAACCACACCGATATACAATACAGATAAGAGATTAAAAGTTGTTAAAGATTCCTTCTGTTTACTACGCCTTAATTTTTTTTATATCAAATGCAGATAATATTCGTATGTAAATTTGTCTGTAATTAACTTTTATTGAGCGGTGACATCATTTCAACAAAGACGTTTCAGCACTGATAGAAAGATATCTTTACAAGTATTTTAATCTTCGACAAAGTATAATAGTGATTTCTGGACAACTTTCACGTCAAATATAAAGAAATACGATACAGTGACGTTCATCTTGATTAATAAGCCCACGAGGTGAAAGTATGTAATAATATGGTTAGCTCATACTCATAGCTGTCCACAGAAGTAAAAGAATATGGTGAATGACACTGAAACCAGTGTTACTAACTTTAAATTGCCAAGGAGCTGCGGGTAAGTGAGAGTGAAACACTCGAAGTCAAATTTGATGAACTTTACACCAGTTTATTGCGTTTATTGTCTATACACTTCATAGCAACAGAAAATATTCTTCGTACATAGGAGAACAGTCGTAAGCAACTTCAAAGTTCTTCCATAAACACGTCTGAGTAATGCATTCAATTTTCATTCACATTTCAGAACATTTTTACTGCGTTAATTTATCATAATTTTGTTGAAAGATAACTGCGTAACGTAAACAAAGTCACCGATAATTTTGTCGCCGGGTTGGGTTTATCATGATATGAAAACTTCATCGTCGAAAAGATAAACAGCCAAGCGGTTGCTATCCCAGGCAACAAAAATGGGATGACGATGTTATTAAACTGTTCTGAAAAATATGTTAACAACATTAATGAAAGGTGGTGCGGCCACTAGTTTGACCTTCGTGCGAAAAGAAACCAACGCATGGAACTGTTACGAGATTACAAGGTAGCACAATTATTAAAGGTAACACACAACATTTTAACAACATTGAAAGGATACACACACACGTTAGCAAATAACATTTAAATAAATGTTTAAATGTTCTTTATAATGTTTGGACAACGTGAAAATGTATGGTCTAGGAAACGTTTTGACAAAATTTTTATATAATGTTTCAGTAACATCGTTAAAATATTTTTATAACGTTATAACGTTAATGTGATATTTTAAAAACATTTTAAACATTTTTCTTAATGTCATTTTTTAACATGTATGCAACCTTTCAATAATGTTAAAATGTTATGTGCTACCTGGGATGTTGTAAGTAGAGTTATTAATAGACTACAATGGAAGTAGTTAAATAGTGTCAGTATATATATGCCAAACTTTTGATGACAAATATAGATGAACCTTTGTTTTCTAAATATATCGTAATGCTACACAATTAAAAAGGTTTAATGAACTGATTTAAACTGACATCTAATCAACTGCGGGTGGGTAATTGGTTAAAAAATGCATTTCTAGTTGTATTTATTTATCTATCGCTAAACACCGATTATTATTGATCAACATAATTTGTTAAAACCTCAAAATCTTCAAAGTTAACAATTTAATGTACTCAAAATTTAATGGTTAATACAACAAAATGTAATAATGACATCAATGATCCAGCCTATTTTGCAATCTTGGCCTTTGATGCAGGAACGCGATGTTTGCTCGCGGTAAATCGTCTCGTGACGATACATATGTGTATGAAGTTTCATTACTCTATGTTGGGCGGTTCAAAAGTTATGACGCGGACATGAAAAATTTCCATTTGACTGTTTACCTAGATTTGTGACCTTGACCGTTGATGCAAGGACCAGATTCTTGCTCACGACGCATCGTCTCGCGCAGTGGCGGATCTACTATGAAACTAATGAAGCTTAAGCTTCAGGGCCCCTAATCCAGGAGGGGCCCTGAAGCAACGTTTTTTTTAATGAGTGAATTTTTCAACAAAATCGATGGAGTTTTTTTTAAGTGTTTGTTATTAAAATAAGGCTATTTTAGTGATAGAATCATAAGCCAAAGGGTTGAAGTACTTAATATTGACCTTAAAATATGCTCTAATACCCATTTCATATGGCCTCAAAATGCCCCTGTAATTGGTCAAATTTCAAAATTTTCTCGGGGGCTTGCAGCGCCCGAACCCCCAGCTGTATGGCTCGCTGAGCTCGCCAGAATCTATTTAAGGGCAAGGGCAGCAAGGCCCTTTGAACCTTGTTGGGTGTTGCCCTATTGTTGCTGGTTGCGAAGGGGCCCCCATAACAGTTCAAGCTTCAGGGTCCCAAAAATGTAGGTCCGCCACTGGTCTCGTGACGATACATGAAGTTTTATCACTTTATGTCGCGAAGTTCAAAAGTTATGGCGTGGACGCGAAAGTGTGGCTGACGAACGAACAGACAAGATTAACTCAGTATTGCTCCACAAATTTAATTAGCAGGGTCAGAATTATACTATTACATTTTCATTAAATTTCTTCAGTGCTACAAGATGGCCACGTCGCAACAGCGCTTCACGTGAGAACAGCACGGTTGAACGACATTAGAGCTATTTAATAGTTAGATAGGGTGACCGTCCTCCGCGTTCAGATGATGTAACGACCCGCAGTTCAGATTCTACGTAAAACAGTAGGTCTCTTTTTGTCTCATGACATTTGCGTCATGGAGGAGGTTAAACAACTCCAAATATTTTCATCATCTTGAAATATGGGGGATAATAACGTGTTTCAAAGCAACAAATTCTAAAAGTGGCTTGTTATACTTACAGTAGCCTACTGCAATTTGAGCGAAATACATTGGCAATGGATTAAGATGGTCATTTTCAAGCGTCTAAAATTAAAAGGCCGCCATCTATTACACATTTCTAGTTGCTATTTCTTCTCAGAATGTTTATATTTGTCTTATAGTAACTTTATCTTGAGTAAATTGATTATCATAACATTAATGTTTTGTAATGGGTACCTTAATGATGGAATTTGGAAAACCTTCTCTTCCAATCAGTTGCGGATTTAATGAGGCCGACCATCCTTTTGGCTCTACGTACCTATTTTGGCGTCCCTATCAGAAAGAATGGCGCTCCATGGGCCATGAATGATATTGTATTTTCAGAGGTTTGTCAATGCTCAACGTAAACTAGTTTCTTCCAAATTTCAACACTTGATTTAATTGGCGATAAATCTTGAGTAACAGATTTATACTAATGGCAATAATTTTAAATTTTGGCCAAATACTGTATATAGCCATTAAAATCGAAAGCAAAGGATCATTGATGTTAGAAGTTTTTCAAAATCAGCTTGAATAACACATGCCCAATCCGATGTAAAACAATATTTTTCTGGCTTAGCACTGGTATTGTATAGGTGTAAGGAGCTTTGGATCCGACAGCACCCCCAAAAGTGGCTCGTCCCCCCTTTGAAAATCCCTAGACCCACCACTGTTTCCAATTGTTATGGCTTGTATAAGATACGGAAGAAATTCATGGTCTGGCAATTTGTTTTAGATTTTGGATAAAAAAAAATAATTGCATTAATAGTGAATATATAGGCCTACTCATAGCTCAAATAAAAATAGTCCTATGCAAATTGTGGAGAACCAAAGACAGAAGCTAATGTTGAGATAAATTAACAATCTGAGTGAACTAATTTCTTAAACGCGTATTCTCATACAATTACAAGTGTAAATTTAGATCATTATAATTTGTTTATACACCATTCTAGAGGTCATTTGAGTAGCTCCTTCAGCTAGATTAATTGTTAGCCTTTGTAGATTTCTCTTCTTCATTTCGGAACAGATCCTATGAAAAGTCCTTTTTCTTAAGCATATCTGATTTGCATCATTATTGTTAATAAGTAGAGAAATAAGCTCCAGTGATTGTAAGTATAATTATACTCGAGTTTATTACTGTATCACTCTTTAAATATATAATACATAATGTTTAAATCCGGTCATAAATGATTGTCAAAGATAGTGTTGGTCATAAAAGACAAAGTGAAATGAGTGCATAAAATCTAAAATTACACGATGAAAATTTATCGTTGGACAAATTTATATTGTAATCACGGTTAACTATTTCATTTATTATAATAGATCGAATGGTTTTCTTCCCCTTTAAATGCAAGGGTAACTTTCTTCGTATCGCTTTGGAAACTTTTTCCATGGCAGAAAAAGTAAAGCTTTCTCACAATTTCCTTTTGATCTCGTGCTGCTTTTCACACTTCTCAGTGAGTTAAGCAGCTTAAGCACTGTTACTGATTTGTGACTATGTTGTTCTAATCAACTAGAAGTGATCCCATAAAGCTAGTGTGACTCCCCAGTACTACCCGAAAGCAGTGCTGTGCTCGTTACTTTATAAATGTAATGCCGTTATCGTTATAGTTACCATTTTTTAAAAGTAACGAGTAACGGCACCGTTACTCGTTACCGCTACTTTTAATGAAATGTAACTATATTATATATATGCATAGGTATATTATAATTTATATATACATAAAATTATATTATATTATATAAACATTCGCTTGTGCGAGTATGTGTTGGTTTGTATTCACTGGTTAATGCATAGGCTATGAAGTCTGTGCAATGTGCATGCCTTCATTGCGTTGTTATGACTTATAAGTTATAAGGCATAATATTTAAAAAAAAAGTGAAACAAAATTACTGCAAGATTTATTACTAGGAATTGCAACATAACAGAGGATGTAGCATACTATTGATACTAATTTACTAATGCTAGAATATACCAGGAAAGTTTAGTTTTGCAAAACAATAACACGAAATACTAAAGAAATGAATCAAATGAGTTATTGTGCATGGCAATGGTAATTGAAATTTATTAGCTAAATATACAAACTTAAGAACTATTATTCAAAAGATCTTTATTGGCCTTTAAGAAAACAAGCTTCTCAAAAGTTGCATCTTAGAGCGAGCCTCGTTCCGGACGCAGTATATCCTTCCCTACTGAAAAAAACCCGCTCAACAGCGGCACTAGATGGTATAGGAGTGTTGAGTTTAATAAACATATTTTTAAAGTTAGTGGATGGGAAGGATGCAGAGCTAACGTGCCGTGAAGGCCCAGATGAGAGGAATGACGAAACCTCTGTTGAACTTAGGTCCCTCCCTGCTCCAGGGTTCTTCGCCTTTTTACTTTGACAGTGCTGTCAGTGTAAGGGGAGAGGGTGGATAGGGGTAGGCTGCCAGCATGCCAACGGCCAACATGCACACCTCGCTCATAGTGAAGGGACAAATTTTTAACGGTTAATGAATAATGAGTGAGGATCGAAAGAAACTAATTGCGAGCTACGATTAAAAAGTAACGAGTAACGACTAACGAATGTATTTCCCTAAAAAAGTAACGTCGTTACTGAAAGAGTTACTTGATTTGAAATGTAACGCCGTTACCACTACCGTTACTAAAAAAGTACCGCGTTACGTAACGGCCGTTACTTGTAACGCGTTACTGCCCAGCTCTGCCCGAAAATAATAAAACCTTAAATTAATAAAGTTAACTTTATATGATAAAATAGCCTTAATACTAACAAGATTCAAATATTACCCAAGCTTGCCAATTTTTAACTTTACTTTGGGAATGATTTCCTTAGGATTAGATTACATGGCCCAAAATGAGCGACTTGTTAAAATGGAAGATCTTATTAATGATTAACATCTACAATTTAGTAACTAGACCCCAATGCTTAATTTAAATTCCATAATTGATTAACTTTGTGCATTAAATTGCTATACTCCGTATAACTTGTACTCAGGGCCGCCGAGAGCTGCCACGGGGAAGGATTGGTATATGGCCCCTCCCCCCCATGTTTACTCCGTATTTATTATGAATGTTTTTTGTGTACATAACAAGCAAACTGATTATATGTCCAAGTCACTATTCAAAACATAGAGTATGCATAAATAACTCAGAAGATAATGACCATTTTATTTTTCGAATCAATTACATTAATTCTATCACCATACATTTTACAAATGCACCACCAGTCCATGCAGGCAAGATAATTGTTTACTGCAAGATTTTCATAATTAGAAGTGTACTTTCTTTGCCTTCTCTCTAGCAAAATGGTAAATGATTCTAATAAAATTTAAAGTACGGCCTAACTGGCTTTCAATTACAATGGTTCCCAGATCTGTCAGTCGGTCTTGGGCATTGGTGAACCGCAGATAATATTTTATCCGTTTCAGTTTGACTATGATAATCTCTATAATATGTATGTTCATTAATTATATTTCCTCTGTTATTTTATCAATTGCTTTGTTAATATTTTAAAATTTTATCTCCCTCTTTCCGGGCCCCCTAGAGGTCCGGGCCCAGGGGATTTTTCCACGGTATCCCCACCCTCTTGGTGGGCCTGCGTGTCCTCATTACCATAGTCTAGACCAGTGGTTCCCAACCGATTTTGGGCCATGCCCCACCTAAGCATTTCTAAAACCCTGATGCCCCCCCCTGTGATATTTAATTTTTGTTATTCAAAATTTTACTGTTATTCACGTGAAGGAAGCTTAAAAGGCCATTAACTTGGTCTCTAAACAAGCTTCCAAAGAACATGGCATCCATGAAAGAGAAAAATAAAAAACGAAAGGACAGCTAAATAAATAAAGTTTCCAAACATATAATAGAGAACTGGAATGCAGAAATAGAAAATATTTGAATGAAAAGTTATTCTGTAATACTTTGATCATTTTAATTATTGAACTAATAATAATGAAAAATAAAATTTGAGCTCACCTAAAAATGTCTGTTAGTGAGATCCTTGTGCGTCATGTCTGCTACAGAGAGATTTTATATCAGGCACCAATTTAGTCAGCTTAAGTCTCAAGTCTCCTCGTTTAGTGATATCCAGTCGATTTCTTTTCTTCAATAACAAATCATTTACAGCACTAAAGCCACATTCAGCTAAATATGAAGATGGGAAGGGTAACAACAATTTTCTTGCAAAGTTGGTTGAATGTGGGTATTTAGTTTCTGTCTCATCACAAAGCCATGCCATCACCCCTTTTATATTGAATAAAGTTTTAACTGACTCATCATTTTGCATTTCCGAGAGTTCTTCTTGGTACTGCATCGAAACATCAGATATATCCACTAGCATTGGCTGCATCACCCATGTTGGAAAATCAATTTGTTTTAAATCAGAAAATCTTTCTTTAAAATCAGAGGCCATTATTTTCAGATGATCCACAATGACAAGTACAGCAGCATCAGTCACCTTACATTTTTTTAGCCAATGAAACTGGTCAAAAATTTTGTGAGAAATGTTTTTTTGACATACCTCGATAAATGTAACGAAGCCAAATATCTTCGTCTTTGCATCTACAAGAGTTTTGTTTGATCCTTGAAGTTGTTTATTCAACATATTCAGTTTTTCAAAAATATCTGTTAAATAACTCACAAATGCTTTACCATCAACGGTTAGCAGGTGCTTCATTTCAGGCTTGTCACTTAAAAAGTCACTAAGAACATCAAATAGGTCCATGAATCTTTTCAAGCAATTCCCCTTTGAGAGCCACCTTACCTCAGTGTGAAGTAAAAGTTTCACATAGTCTGCATTTTCATTTTCACAAAATTGCTTGAAGAGACGCTCACATTTTGCATTAGCTTTGATAGCATTGATACATTTTATAACTGAGCGTAGTACCTCATTAAGAACAGGAGTAATATTTTTGGACACTAAGTTCTCTCTATGAATAACACAGTGCACAAGAAGCATTTCTGGATTCTCATCTTTCATCAATTTTAAGCAGCCTTTTTTCTTGCCCATCATAACAGGAGCACCATCTGCAGCACAAGATGTTATGTTTTCTATTGGTATATTATTGACGTGTAAGTGATTGTTTAGCTTACCATATATATCAGCGGCGGAAGTGGTGGTTTCTAATGATTTACAGAATACCATTTCTTCAGCAAATTCACCTTTATCAATATATCTTGCATATGCTAACAATACGACCTCACTGTCTCTCAGAGTTGATTCATCCATTTGTAGTGAGAAATATCTTGATTTCAGCTTTTCAACAAGTTGTGTTTCAATATCTTCACTCATTTCATCTATTCTTCTACTAACAGTATTGTTACTGAGTGGCATGGCTTTAACAGCGTTGTCATCTTTTTCCAGGACTGTTTTAAGAAATGTTGATATTGATGGTTTAATTAAATCCTCTCCTATAGTATGATTTTTTCCACATTTAGCAATGAGTAAAGAAATTTCATAACTAGCCTCAAGAGTACGACTGACGCTAACAGTTTGTGTAGTAAACAGAGACTTTATTGTTGATCTTTTTGCAAACTTCTCCTTTAAAGACTTAAAGTAATTTAAATCTGAATTTACATACGCACTATGTTTCGCCTTCAAATGCAACTCAAGACGACCTGGTTTCATTGATTCGTTGGTCAAGCATTGTTGGCATAAGAGGCAGAAAGGTGACCGGTCATCATGGATAGCGGGTATGAATCCAAATTTTAAATATTCCTCTGAATATTGACGAACTTTTTTTTTACTTGCACTACTCATTTTATGCATAGGGTTTGTGACTGAAATAAATAAAATTATAAATTAATTAAAGAAGTATCCAGAACAAAAATTTCTGAATGAGGAATATAAATGTCAACGAAAACGAATTATTATAGAAACAGTCCAGTGTTTTGGCGTACTGGTATAAATGCAAGATACTGCTAATTTACATAATTGCTGAGTTCGATTAATATATAAGAAATAAAATAAAAATATATTCCTTTTCTTTGGTTTGCCAAATTGTAATATATCACATTAATTCACACATAAGTCACATATTATTATGAAAAAATTCAGAACAACACGGTATTATGGTGGACACACGGCCAAACGTAAACACACTAAGAAGCAAACTGAATGCTCACACACGCTGATTGGCCGAGAAAACATTGGCTCATCCGCGACATGCGTCCCGTCCTCTCCTTGGTCGACCGAGACACGCGAGTGTGGGGAGACGGGAAATACTTTGTGTACCAATTACACATATACATACATACACACAAATATTTTTATGTATACATACTATATATGCACCGTATGCATTAACACGCACACTCACTCACACAGACTCACTATAAAACAATTCACTGTTAATAATTCATTCTCGGATTGCCCGTAGTCTTTGGTATAGTAAGCCGAAGGGTGCACGTCCTACGCATGC
>JAJOZX010005804.1:0-235000 GCA_023014485.1 Bathynomus jamesi | reverse complement strand
TTAACAACAATGATTCATCGTGAAACTCTCCATTTCTACCGAAACATTGGCGGAAATAAGAAATTACACTGTCTAGATTCGTCACTTAATTTTGCAAAGAGAAGGACACTTTGAATATACTCTTGTGTCAGTAAAACTAAAAAAAAAATAAAATAAAGATTTCACAGTAATCGGGCGAAATTTCATAGAGCTAAGTTAACTATGGATTTTTTTAAGTGTTTTTGAAGATAATCAAAAACTCACCCGATATTGTATTTCGCATTCATATTAAAAATAATCATGTCTTATTAAAATTCATCTTAATTTTCATTTACAGATAGTATTTAGACACGTCCCCCGCCAATCTGATTCACATTGATAAGCATCGTAATCACCTATTCTATTTTATATTAATTTTTAATTTCAACAGTTACCCACATCGTTTTATGTTTCAACGAGGGCATTTGTACTAAATTTAATCTCAGGTCAATGCATGATGCAGCCAAACATAGAACGAAGAATAGATTTCCTTCACTCTCTTCGTATTTCACGTATGTGCTGTGGGTTGCGTTGAGCTTGGTCATGTTAAGTTAACTAGTTTAGAACAATTTATGTTAAATCCCGTTAGATTATGTGGTCATTGCAAGGTGTTTCAAAAAAATGCATACACACATCATAAGGACTAGACTAAAGTGTAAACACATTTTTCTGAAACACCCTGTATATAATATAGAAGATATAAGTGTAAAGGAACTAAAATAAGGAAACTAGAGGAAGGAAAGTCAGTTTAGCTTGCTGGAATGTGTATAGATACTTTTTGCACCCACTGTTAAAGTAGAAATACAAGCTCTTACTTCTATAAGTCAATGTTTGTCAGAACACAATATCGGCTTACATTTTATATTTTGACTTGTGTGATGTCAGCATTTCTTTACCGGACTACCATTTTCATCTGAGTTTAGAGATCACAGATCTACAGAAGCTAAGGCTAACAAAGACCCTAAGATCCACTCTAAGGTTAGCTCGAGAGAAAGAAGAGAGTAGGGGGTTAAAAGGAGAGAATAAGGGGTTAAGTAGCAAAACCTACCATTCGTGGGTTAACATTCATTCAAAAAGAGAGAGAGAGAGAGAAAGACTTACAATCATCATCCGCCGGCCACTGCCGACAAGTCTGAAAAATAGTCGAAGAGAATAGGAAAAGGGTGAAAGATGAAAAGAAGTAAAATAAGAACGCTTACAATTTTACAAACCATGCAAACACAGTCTTAACTCAAAGAAACACTGTCATACCATGAGAACTACAGACACGCAAGTAAAGAGTGGATGGGAATAAGATAGCTGAAGAGAAGGTGAAGAAGACTCTGCTAATCAGATATTCGGATGAGGCATTGATTTATAGAAAGCCAATAACAGAAAAAGTGTAAAGGAGGTTTATGAAGAGGTAGAAGGCGTATTCTCGTGGAAATGACTTCTGTGTTACTTCACTGAATGCACATTTCATGTGCCCGATTTTGTATGCGACTTTAATGTATACAGTCCGAGTATAACTTCACGCAGATTTGTCTATCATATTGATTCGGATTTTGATTAAGTATATATATATATATATATATATATATATATATATATATATATATACATTCAACTGCAAAGAACACGCAGTATAAATAACGTAAAGAACGACGCTTGTATAGGAGATATTCCGCGCAAGACGAGAGAGAGAAAACGGAACAAATGAAAAAATGAAGTAACCACCTGGGAATCGAACCCGGATCTTCCGATTGCCGGTCAGACGCGATACCATTACACCATGGACTTCACTCTTCCAAATGCCGTAATTTCTACATACTCGCAGAAACCAATGCCCCAAGGGGGCACCTCCCGCATGCCGTAACATTATATACATTCAACTGCAAAGAACACGCAGTATAAATAACGTAAAGAACGACGCTTGTATAGGAGATATTCCGCGCAAGACGAGAGAGAGAAAACGGAACAAATGAAAAAATGAAGTAACCACCTGGGAATCGAACCCGGGATCTTCCGATTGCCGGTCAGACGCGATACCATTACACCATGGACTTCACTCTTCCAAATGCCGTAATTCTTCTACATACTCGCAGAAACCAATGCCCCAAGGGGGCACCTCCCGCATGCCGTAACATTATATACATTCAACTGCAAAGAACACGCAGTATAAATAACGTAAAGAACGACGCTTGTATAGGAGATATTCCGCGCAAGACGAGAGAGAGAAAACGGAACAAATGAAAAAATGAAGTAACCACCTGGGAATCGAACCCGGGATCTTCCGATTGCCGGTCAGACGCGATACCATTACACCATGGACTTCACTCTTCCAAATGCCGTAATTCTTCTACATACTCGCAGAAACCAATGCCCCAAGGGGGCACCTCCCGCATGCCGTAACATTATATACATTCAACTGCAAAGAACACGCAGTATAAATAACGTAAAGAACGACGCTTGTATAGGAGATATTCCGCGCAAGACGAGAGAGAGAAAACGGAACAAATGAAAAATGAAGTAACCACCTGGGAATCGAACCCGGGATCTTCCGATTGCCGGTCAGACGCGATACCATTACACCATGGACTTCACTCTTCCAAATGCCGTAATTCTTCTACATACTCGCAGAAACCAATGCCCCAAGGGGGCACCTCCCGCATGCCGTAACATTATATACATTCAACTGCAAAGAACACGCAGTATAAATAACGTAAAGAACGACGCTTGTATAGGAGATATTCCGCGCAAGACGAGAGAGAGAAAACGGAACAAATGAAAAAATGAAGTAACCACCTGGGAATCGAACCCGGGATCTTCCGATTGCCGGTCAGACGCGATACCATTACACCATGGACTTCACTCTTCCAAATGCCGTAATTCTTCTACATACTCGCAGAAACCAATGCCCCAAGGGGGCACCTCCCGCATGCCGTAACATTATATACATTCAACTGCAAAGAACACGCAGTATAAATAACGTAAAGAACGACGCTTGTATAGGAGATATTCCGCGCAAGACGAGAGAGAGAAAACGGAACAAATGAAAAAATGAAGTAACCACCTGGGAATAATCGAACCCGGGATCTTCCGATTGCCGGTCAGACGCGATACCATTACACCATGGACTTCACTCTTCCAAATGCCGTAATTCTTCTACATACTCGCAGAAACCAATGCCCCAAGGGGCACCTCCCGCATGCCGTAACATTATATACATTCAACTGCAAAGAACACGCAGTATAAATAACGTAAAGAACGACGCTTGTATAGGAGATATTCCGCGCAAGACGAGAGAGAGAAAACGGAACAAATGAAAAAATGAAGTAACCACCTGGGAATCGAACCCGGGATCTTCCGATTGCCGGTCAGACGCGATACCATTACACCATGGACTTCACTCTTCCAAATGCCGTAATTCTTCTACATACTCGCAGAAACCAATGCCCCAAGGGGCACCTCCCGCATGCCGTAACATTATATACATTCAACTGCAAAGAACACGCAGTATAAATAACGTAAAGAACGACGCTTGTATAGGAGATATTCCGCGCAAGACGAGAGAGAGAAAACGGAACAAATGAAAAAATGAAGTAACCACCTGGGAATCGAACCCGGGATCTTCCGATTGCCGGTCAGACGCGATACCATTACACCATGGACTTCACTCTTCCAAATGCCGTAATTCTTCTACATACTCGCAGAAACCAATGCCCCAAGGGGGCACCTCCCGCATGCCGTAACATTATATACATTCAACTGCAAAGAACACGCAGTATAAATAACGTAAAGAACGACGCTTGTATAGGAGATATTCCGCGCAAGACGAGAGAGAGAAAACGGAACAAATGAAAAAATGAAGAGTGAAGTCCATGGTGTAATGGTATCGCGTCTGACCGGCAATCGGAAGATCCCGGGTTCGATTCCCAGGTGGTTACTTCATTTTTTCATTTGTTCCGTTTTCTCTCTCTCGTCTTGCGCGGAATATCTCCTATACAAGCGTCGTTCTTTACGTTATTTATACTGCGTGTTCTTTGCAGTTGAATGTATATAATGTTACGGCATGCGGGAGGTGCCCCCTTGGGGCATTGGTTTCTGCGAGTATGTAGAAGAATTACGGCATTTGGAAGAGTGAAGTCCATGGTGTAATGGTATCGCGTCTGACCGGCAATCGGAAGATCCCGGGTTCGATTCCCAGGTGGTTACTTCATTTTTTCATTTGTTCCGTTTTCTCTCTCTCGTCTTGCGCGGAATATCTCCTATACAAGCGTCGTTCTTTACGTTATTTATACTGCGTGTTCTTTGCAGTTGAATGTATATAATGTTACGGCATGCGGGAGGTGCCCCCTTGGGGCATTGGTTTCTGCGAGTATGTAGAAGAATTACGGCATTTGGAAGAGTGAAGTCCATGGTGTAATGGTATCGCGTCTGACCGGCAATCGGAAGATCCCGGGTTCGATTCCCAGGTGGTTACTTCATTTTTTCATTTGTTCCGTTTTCTCTCTCTGGTCTTGCGCGGAATATCTCCTATACAAGCGTCGTTCTTTACGTTATTTATACTGCGTGTTCTTTGCAGTTGAATGTATATAATGTTACGGCATGCGGGAGGTGCCCCCTTGGGGCATTGGTTTCTGCGAGTATGTAGAAGAATTACGGCATTTGGAAGAGTGAAGTCCATGGTGTAATGGTATCGCGTCTGACCGGCAATCGGAAGATCCCGGGTTCGATTCCCAGGTGGTTACTTCATTTTTTCATTTGTTCCGTTTTCTCTCTCTCGTCTTGCGCGGAATATCTCCTATACAAGCGTCGTTCTTTACGTTATTTATACTGCGTGTTCTTTGCAGTTGAATGTATATAATGTTACGGCATGCGGGAGGTGCCCCCTTGGGGCATTGGTTTCTGCGAGTATGTAGAAGAATTACGGCATTTGGAAGAGTGAAGTCCATGGTGTAATGGTATCGCGTCTGACCGGCAATCGGAAGATCCCGGGTTCGATTCCCAGGTGGTTACTTCATTTTTTCATTTGTTCCGTTTTCTCTCTCTCGTCTTGCGCGGAATATCTCCTATACAAGCGTCGTTCTTTACGATATATATATATATATATATATATAATATATAATCTGTAAATTCATTTTCTATTCTTAATATGGATGGGTACGAAGTTTGAACTTGGCACTGGAGGCACACAAGCCAATTACACTTACAGGGTCACCACTGCGAATAAGGTATTGTCCCATACTCAGGGGTCGATCGCAGGGGCGTCATTTCAAATTGGCTTGGGGGGGTGGGCGAAGAAGGCAGTGAGAGGCCCCTCACATGTCAAAACTTATTAAGTGCTACTCATAATGAACTTTATAATCAAATTAATATAAACAAGAATGATTAAATGGTATCAGCTAGACTTGTTATTTACAGTTAACTATCAAATTATTAAGTTAAGCAATAAATCATGAAATTAATATCACAATGTAGTAGAGGATATCTTCTGGACTTCATTTTTGCAAAATCATCAACAAAAACATCAAAATTTAAACTAAGTAGTTCATTATACAGGGTGTCCCAGAATTAACTATCTATTTCAATGAAATCGGACAAATTTTTTAAAAACACACTTTTATTTATGTTTATCATGTTTAATATGTGTTAAAAATGTATAAATTTCTAAATTTTTTTCATAATTTTATTTTCATAATTTTTTCATTATCTGGTCCAATGAAAGACCGTCTGAAGTCATAGAATGGCAAAGAGACTCCAAAAGTTAACGTGTGGCTTGGAATGACCAAATCCAAAATTTATGGCCCATTCTTCTTTGCGGAAGCAACTGTAACAGGTACCGTCTACCTTGATATGCTTCAGCAGTTTCTCGAACCACAGCTTCTTGATGATGGCATTCTTGATAATGTTGTGTTTCAACAAGAAGCATTGATCTTTTGGCGATAAACCTTTGTTTTTATGAAACCCCATGCAAAGAAATCCAGGGGTGTCAAATCCGGAGAACGCGGAGGCCAAGGTCGAGGTCCTCCACGTCCAATCCACCGATTCGGAAGGCGTCTGTTGAGGTATTCTCGAACAATTAGAGCATAATGACATGGTGCTCCATCTTGTTGAAAACACAACATTATCAAGAATGCCATCATCAAGAAGCTGTGGTTCGAGAAACTGCTGAAGCATATCAAGGTAGACGGTACCTGTTACAGTTGCGTCCGCAAAGAAGAATGGACCATAAATTTTGGATTTGGTCATTCCAAGCCACACGTTAACTTTTGGAGAGTCTCTTTGCCATTCTATGACTTCAGACGCTTTCATTGGACCAGATAATGAAAAAATTATGAAAATAAAATTATGAACAAAATTTAGAAATTTATACATTTTTAACACATATTAAACATGATAAACATAAATAAAAGTGTGTTTTTAAAAAATTTGTCCGATTTCATTGAAATAGATAGTTAATTTTGGGACACCCTGTATTGGTAATCCACAAAATATTAGGCGTCTTTTTTTAAGAAACTATAATTTGGAGGGCCTTGGAGGCCCCCTGGTGAGCTTGGGAGGGGGGCGACCACCCCTCACGGCCTCCCCAACTGACGCCTCTAATCGACCGTTACTTTGCATGACAAGGTTCGAGGTATACCTCTTGTGGTGTGTCAGGTGAAATCAACGTCTCCATTTACACACTTCACAAACCGCTACCATTACTATCTTTCTTGTTAACTCTTGTGCCACATTTATATGAACTTCAAGTTTATTCACATAGTTACTAATAATTATATCTTTGCATCTTTTACGTTGTCTTCCTACTCCTCGCACCTATGCATTCACTATTAAACACTTCGCAATTCTATTATTCATTCTTTCCAAATGACTATACCAACTAGTATACCATCTTCCATTTTCGTCTCCAACGACTTTTTCATTCCATACCTTTCCTAACCATCCTTATCTCTCTTTTCATTAATCCGTTTGGTATCAATCATGCTTCTTAAGTTGTTCGTTTCGACTGCTCTTGCGTTTAACAGTGAACTATCATGCCCAAGAAGCGTCTCAAATTACTACATCAGTGTTGGCACCAATACACCATCGTGTAAACCTCTTACTGCATCTATACTCAAGCTCTTCCTTTTTATCACGACTTTTACCGCATGCTTTCATGACTTGCTTGCCTTGTTTCATTCTGCTTTCAACCTATGATGTATGTACTCGTACTTCTCATCTGGATTTGAATATGTATATAATTCTAAAGGTAAATTCATACTAATTTGCACTTACTCAAATTTGAAGTTTAAATAGTTTATTTATGCACGGGCTTGTACATAATAATTATAATAATAATAAATATAATAATACTAATTAGAAAACCGTGAGGACAGGTGAGCCGTCCGAGTTTGAACGTATCTCCCTCTCCCTTCCCTCAAAATATGCCGTTGAAAGCATGGAGGGTTTATAGAGAAAATTAATATTTAATTTATTTACCACATAAAAAAAGTGAAAGTGGCAACTAACAATAATATTGATAACAAATAATAATAAACAAAATATAAAGTTTACAAAATGTTACATAATTTTAAATTAAATGATTTATTGTATATTTAGTAGAAAATAAATGAGGCTTCTTAAAAAAAAAAAAAAAAAAAATTACGAGGTCGAAGATGTTTAATGAAATTATCATATTTTAAATAAATAGTTCATTATAAAATAGCAGTAGGGGCTAAAGAAGTGCTTTTTTCCAGTGATTTGCCAAATACATCTAGTGATGAAGCCTGCCTAATATACATAGGAATTGTATTCCATACATCTGCTTCTTTGAAAGACGCTACATTTCCTGCGAGTTTCTATTGTATAATTAGGTTTGTGTATAAAATCTCTGAGAAGTCTGGTATTATAACGATGGTATATTTGAAGGGGGTGATTGCTCTTTGAATGGGTAATACATGTTAATTTTTATTGATAACTTTGAACATAATGACAGCAACATTGAATTTGTATAAGTTATTTAGTTTTAACATATTTAGCTCTTCAAACATTGGAGAGGTGTGACTTTGTTTTCATTACTCGAGCAATCACCCCTTTCACCCCAAAGGATGTTTAATATATTCCTTTGAGTTACCCCATGCTGTAATGCAATATAATTAGGCTGACCATATTTCCTTGAGACAAAAACGGGACATTGGGATGGCAAAAAAGGGACGGGGTTATGTAATATTCTGTATTCATGAAAAAGTAAGTACATAAACATATTGAGCTTACAATTATTCTTCAGTGACAGAACCCACAAAAAAACCATACAAAACGGTACTGTCCCGTTCAAAACGGTACGTATGGTCAGCCTAAATATAATAAATGTGGATGGAGGAATAATATTGGGTAAGAAGTGCGTTTTGATGAAAGGTCTTTTTAGTTTAAATAATATGAAGAGAAATCTTGATATTTTGGATTTGATATGTTGTACATGACTTTTGAAATTTAGTTTTTAGCCTAAATTAATACCAATTCACCCTTGCGAGAGTAGTATTTTCAATTTTCATTTGACGGTTTGTATTTATTTTTTGTGGTAATAATCACACAAGATGACTTTGTCAGGTTCAATAAAAGTTTATTAACACATCCATTTATACACATTTTGTAATAGCCTCTTCGTTTCATTTATCAAAAAGTCGAGTTATGATGGGAATAAATAAGTGGTGTGGTATCATCTGCGTATTGTACGCAATTTAATGTCGCTGAGAGATGAAAATCGTTGACGTGAATTAGGAATAGTAATGGGTCAAGAATAGCTCCTTGTGGGACTTCACTAGTAAGTATTGCCTTGTCGGATCAATTATTTTTTAATTTTACTGCTGATGACGATTTTAAAAGATATGATTTAAACCAATCGAGGAGTCGAGGAAGTTCAAGGCAGTGTGTTTTTTGCTGTTTAAGTTCTGATACACATTTTCTAATAACATATTTATGGCATCTTCCGTTGTATGACCACCTCTATACCCAAAATTGTGGTTTAGTTAAAATACCATATCTTCTTCCGCAGCCTTATTAGCCCACTTCTATGTGGGTCGCTGTTGCAGATCCTTCTTCTTCATTCACTTCTGTCTTGAGCCACCTCTTCCTCCAGTCCCTTATCACTATCTTTCTTCAGGCTATCCCGCCACCTCATCTTAGGTCTACCTCTTCTTCTCGTGTCTGGAATTTCCATAATCAGCATCCGTCGTCCCACATACTCCTCCCTCCTCTGGACATGCCCAATGCCCATACCATCTCAATCTCTTTTCCTGTGCCTTCTTGGAGATTTCCGTTACTTTTGTTGTTCCTCTTGTTATAATGGATCTGCATTCATAAGGTTTTGGCAAAAGTTTTACGGCCGGATGCCCTTCCTGCCGCCAACCCTCCTCCTTTCTCCGGGCTTGGGACCGGCTGAGACTTGGGCTGGCTTGCCCACTCCCAGGCGGAGTTAGTTAAAATACCATATATGATGAAGAATTTAGTAAGTTTATTGTACACGATTTTTCCAAATAATTTACTTAAAGTTGGCAGTATGGAAATGAGGCGATGATTGGATGGAGTGTTTGGATTTCCCGACTTAAATACAGGACATACGCTGGCTTCCTTTAGACCAGGAGTTACCAACCTGGGTGGTAGCGCCCACTAGTGGGCTCACATTAAAGGTAATTAAACATTTATTTCATTATTTATTTTATCGATTATATTGATTTATTCTTTTTGATCTAAGGTGGGCGATAAGCTTTTTTAATTTTCAAAAAATCCTAAAAGTGGGCGGTGAACAAAAAAAAAGGTTGGTGACCCCTGCTTTAGACATTCAGAAAACTGAGATTTGTTTATAAAAAACCTCTGAACAGGTGGCTAGAACAACCTGAAAAAAGTGTTAGCAGCTGACGAGGAAGCTTCTAACAGTGGCTGCATCCTCCAGCGCGGGACACGTCAACGCGAAGAAGAGGCGACGTCAAACCAAAACATCAACGCGCTGGTGGCCAAACTTCCTCAAATCTCCGTGCAGCGGGCTGTCTACGGTTGGCCAGACTCAGTCGACGGCCTGTTGCGTGGCACGGTCAGAGTGCCGATCGGCTCCCGGGGCCGGACCTATTCTCAGCGTGCTATTTTTTCAATTACAGGGAGCAATTGCGTGCTCCCCGAACTACTCTTACTCTCTGGCGACATTAAGACTAATCCAGGCCCCACTACAACTTACACATGTCACCATACACAAAGACATAGACACAATAGCACCATGAGACACGTACAGAAGTATAATATTAACATATTACAGTACAACGTAGATGGCCTCACAAACAAAATCATGGAGCTTAGGGAATTCGTACACAAACAAAACATTCACATAGCACTTATACAAGAAACAAAACTAAAACGCACACACAAAACACCCACCATCCCTGACTTCACGGCGATCCGTCAAGATCGTACTGGGGGTAACGGGGGTGGACTCATCACTTATATACGTAAAAGCATTAGCTACACTGACGCTACCCAAAACATTACAAACACAATCCAAGCAGATAACACGATAGAAATACAGGCAGTTAACATTAAAACACGCGCAAAACACAACACCACACTAATCAACATTTACATCCCACCAGATAGTTCACCTCAGGTGCCAGCCAATTACAATCCACAGTTACACAATCTGGCCTCTCTCACTAACGTCATCTTAGGAGGAGACTTCAACGCCAAAGACACTAGTTGGTACCTGCACAACCAAAGCAACACCAGAGGCGCCAACATAGCCACACAACTAAACAGCCTCTTCATTCTTAACAATACAGAAGAACATACACACATACCACATCAAGCAGGATACTCAAACTCCTCCCCAGACATAACGTTCTGTTCCCCTCATTAGCAACACATACACAATGGAGAACAGAAAAACAACTGTCATCAGACCACCTGCCCATCATCATTACAACACATTCTACACTCTGCCCCAACAGCCTTAGGCACACTTACAGAAATTACAAGAAAGCTGATTGGGAACAGTTCAAAATACAGACTGAGGAACAATTCACCACATTAAACAGCACACCCATCATAAACATCAATACAACACTCAAGACATTTAATCAGATCATCAATAATGCAAACAAATACATACCGAAGGGCAACATTAGGAAATACAACCCAAATTACACTAGAGAAATAGCCCACCTTATAAGGCAACGTAACAACCTCAAATATAACACACAAACCCACACACAGAAGCCATAAAACAGCAGATACAACAGCTCAACACAGAAATAAACAACAAACTCAAAGAAAAACAAACAGAAACATTTAGGGAATTCATAACAACATTAAACCACTCCACAGATACATCCAGACTATACAAGACTATAAACGGCATTACCCACTCTAACATCGGCATTCACACCTCACACGCGGCTATCTGTCGCAGCCAAAATAATATCCCAACATACACACAACAAGCTAACATTCTAGTTAATCACTACGCAAAGATAAGTCACTTAAACAGAGACAACAACCAGAAACATGCAGACAGACAAACAGCCAGACACAAGAAAACCTACAGACTCGACACAACCATTACACCCTTCAATACAGACCAGACCACTAAGATCATCAAAAACATTAAGAATTCGAAGGCTACTGGACCAGACAACATATCTAACATACACCTTAAACACTTGGGCCCACAAGGAATACTAGCTCTCACAAATATCATCACATATTCATACCAACACTGTATTATTCCTGACATATGGAAACAAGGTAAAATTATTACACTACTCAAACCAAACAAAAATCCAACAGAACCAGCTTCCTATAGACCCATTAGTAATGGGTCTATAGGAAGCTGGTTCTGTTGGATTTTTGTTTGGTTTGAGTAGTGTAATAATTTTACCTTGTTTCCATATGTCAGGAATAATACAGTGTTGGTATGAATATGTGATGATATTTGTGAGAGCTAGTATTCCTTGTGGGCCCAAGTGTTTAAGGTGTATGTTAGATATGTTGTCTGGTCCAGTAGCCTTCGAATTCTTAATGTTTTTGATGATCTTAGTGGTCTGTCTGTATTGAAGGGTGTAATGGTTGTGTCGAGTCTGTAGGTTTTCTTGTGTCTGGCTGTTTGTCTGTCTGCATGTTTCTGGTTGTTGTCTCTGTTTAAGTGACTTATCTTTGCGTAGTGATTAACTAGAATGTTAGCTTGTTGTGTGTATGTTGGGATATTATTTTGGCTGCGACAGATAGCCGCGTGTGAGGTGTGAATGCCGATGTTAGAGTGGATAATGCCGTTTATAGTCTTGTATAGTCTGGATGTATCTGTGGAGTGGTTTAATGTTGTTATGAATTCCCTAAATGTTTCTGTTTGTTTTTCTTTGAGTTTGTTGTTTATTTCTGTGTTGAGCTGTTGTATCTGCTGTTTTATGGCTTCTGTGTGTGGGGTTTGTGTGTTATATTTGAGGTTGTTACGTTGCCTTATAAGGTGGGCTATTTCTCTAGTGTAATTTGGGTTGTATTTCCTAATGTTGCCCTTCGGTATGTATTTGTTTGCATTATTGATGATCTGATTAAATGTCTTGAGTGTTGTATTGATGTTTATGATGGGTGTGCTGTTTAATGTGGTGAATTGTTCCTCAGTCTGTATTTTGAACTGTTCCCAATCAGCTTTCTTGTAATTTCTGTAAGTGTGCCTAAGGCTCAGGGCCGGACTTTCACCTGCTGAGGCCCTAAGCTATATGAAATTTGAGGCCCTTCTCTAAAAAAATTCGGGTAAAAAAATTTAAAATAATTATTACTATAATTATTATTTTTTATATTAATGTTAATGATAAAGAAAAAATAATATATATACATATATAATTTTTGATGAATTAGTGTTAAAGAATAAAAGCTAATGATAAAATAAAAATATATTTAAAAAAATGAGGCCCCGAGGGTGTGTGGCCCTAAGCTATAGCTTATTTAGCTTATAGGTAAGTCCAGCACTGCGGGCCATTACTTTACTATGCACACCTTCCAAAGTAACAGAAAGACTAATCTTACAAATCACCAACCCACACATTCCACTATCGCCTACTCAACATGGATTCAGACCTCACCACTCAACCACGACATTACTCACTAACCTCACGCAGCACATCATGGATGGCATCAACTCCAGACGACCAGCTCAACGTACACTATTAGCAACAATAGACATTAGTAAAGCATTTGATACTATCCCACGCTTCCCTCTCATAAACAAAATACTCAACACAAACCTGCACAATAACACCAAAAGGTGGCTGAGCAACTATCTTTCAGGAAGATACTCACATGTCACATTTAATGGCAAGTCATCCAAAAACAAGCTTTTTCCGAACGGGGTCCCTCAAGGCTCTGTTCTCTCACCAACACTCTTCAACTTATACATGCATGACATTCCAACACCCATAGATAACAGGCTTACATTATCATCATATGCAGATGACATCACTCTAACATCCACCCACAACAACATCGACACCGCTACAAATAACCTACAAACATACATAAACAGTATACAAGACTGGCTCACACACAACAGACTCAAAGTAGCCCCCACAAAATCAACCATCACCTTGCTTACAAGCAACACAAAAGAACACCAGGTAATTCCACAGCTTACACTAAACAACATCAACATTCCACACACTCACAGGACCAAAATACTTGGGGTCACATACAACACATCATTATCTTTTGCAAACCACATTCAGGATATTAAAAACAAATGTACGTCAAGACTTAACACGCTTAGGGTACTAACAGGCACAAACTTTGGACACCAGCAGGAAACAACATCACTCATATACAGACAATATATTCGCTCAGTTATGGACTATTCTAGCCCATGCTGGGCACCCATTATCTCAAACACACACATAAACACCTTACAGACAATACAAAACAACGCACTTCGTATCATTACAGGATGCACTCAAACAACACCAATAGAATACCTGCACACAGAAACAAAAATACTGAAAGTTAGGGAACATTTAGACATGAGGGGAACACAATTCATGGCAGCAGCGACAACTAACCCACAACACCCTTGCCACTACATGTACAATCACGCACCGACACCTCGCACCATTAAGGTAACACCAGAGAGACATTATAACCAAATACTCCATTCCATACCACGCCCCACAGACATCACACAGTACAGAAAACACATACACACACACCTAACCCACAAAGCACTGACACGACTCGGTCCGAATGCGGTCCTAGGTGCGAAGCCGCCACCCATTAACAGGTCAGAGATCAGCCTGAGCAGATCGGATCGAGTTAACTTAGCACGATTCCGATGTGGACATCACCCCAACTTACTAACATATAAACACAGACTAGACAACTCCATAGACGACACCTGCCACCTGTGCCACGACACACCACAAACAATTGAACACATTATGACAGACTGTACCGCTCTAGCACAACAACGAACACAACACAACATCACTAGTGCGCTGAACCTCTGGTCCACTCCGAAGAGGGCGATCGGTTACCTGCGTGCCGCCGGCTTGCTCGATCAGGGTGGGCTGATCGGCTAAACAACAACAACAACATCTCATTCTAATAATTATCACCAGTTTAAATAGTCTGTGGACGCTTCTAAAAAATTTCAGCCACGTTTGTGAAATTGAGGAAAGTCATTCGGCCAATAAAAGTTATAAAACTATCGAAAAGGACGCAGCCATGAAACTCTTAAGCTTCACATCATCCGAAGTCATTGTGTCAAGATTTGTGAAGCTTCGTTTAAAATCAAGTTCCTCGTGAACTTAAGTAAATAGTAAGCTTTCGCTGCCTTAATAATTTCTTTTTAAAATCTTCGGTATGAAATTATTTACCGTGACTTTTCCACAGATAGATAGACAGAATCAGCTCCATTATAGTAACGATATTATAATGCATACATATACAATACTGTACATTCATAAAAACGCCAACAGATAGCGTACCTTCAGTGCTACACGGTGTTGCCAGATTAAAGGGAAAAATCGGTATATTTGGTATATACATGGCACTAATAGTGATAGAGAACGATATTTTAAGAGGAACAAATATCTACTGGACATAATGGCATCAAATTTATCGTAGCTGCATGAAAATTGTGGATTTTATGGCAATTTTTGAAAAACGGTGTAAAGCGTTTTATGGACTTCAGTAAACTTTCGACTTTGTTTCCTTTGGAGATCTAGCCAGGGAGGATCAGTTATAGATGTAAAGTGATTATTTAAAGAGTTTACTCTCGAAATATCAGTAATTATGCTATCATCACTTAGTTTTTGTATTGAAGTTTCCTTAATTCAGTTCTTGAATCCGCCCATGGGAACTTATATTAAAATGAAAGTTTAGAGCAAGTTATACATGTTCGTAATGACCTTATGGCAGCGACCCCTGGAATTTTCTGTCACTTATACCGTTGAAAGCAGGATAGCCACATCCTTCCTGCGATCGGAAATGTGATAAGTAGCGTAGCGTAGTGGCAAGCAGACCCCGCGAGGATGCTGATAGCGGCCAGCGCTGCTTCAGGACATCACCATTTTCAAGCTTTCTGTCCAGAAACGCCGACGAAAAGTGACGGCTGTGCTCATCCAGAGGAAAAGTAATGTTATTTAATTTTTGTGGTCCATTCATCACTGACAGGTCTCGAATTTTAAGTGTCAGACAAAGCCATCAGGCAGGATCAGAATCGACAATGCCTGTTATAGCACACTCTCTGATATAAATGGCATCTTCATTGCTTTCTGTAATTGTCGTCTCTGTGTACGCGTTGGATTACACTGCAAATCAGAGCCAGAATCGCCGATAGCTGTTACTAATTTCCCTCGATCATCATTGGCCTCGTCATTGTTTTCTCCATCTCTAGTTTCCATTGTTGTAGAATTCTGACCAAGTCGCAAGTTGGGTTCAGATTCGCCGATGCTTGTTTTCTCCCATTTAACAGTGGTAAGATAATTACTATCTTCCATTGCAGTCTCAATTGTTGTAGAAGTTTGACTGGGCGGGAAGTTGAGTTCAGAATCGCCACTGCTTGTTCCGCTGCAACCAGCTTCCTAAGTGCAAGGTTGTAGGTAGATTTAAGAATTTTCTTAATGCATCTGCACCTTTCTTTATTTCACCCTGTCGCTCTGCTTTTCGCTTTTAGTTCTGGTGTCTTGATAGTTTCTCCTTTTAATCATATTAGGAGACATGTCTCCCTTCTGAAGAAAAATACATATATTAATTTTTAAAGTTATTTCTAAATTATGTTTTACCTTCCAGTTTATATATATATATATATCATTTGCCGATGACAAAGATCAGTAGAAAAATGAGAAACCCAGAAGATATAGGATCTCTACAGAGATGAACAGAATCTACAAGTGGACGAAAAACAACAATATGAAGTTTAACACTGAGAAATTTCAGCTGTTAAGGTACAGAAAAAGAGGACCTAAAATTCATGGAATATTATACCCCAAATGGACAAGAAATTCAGAGAAATTCTAGAGCAAGATTTAAGGGTTGTAATGACTGATTATGCGAAATTTGAAACACAAAATAAGATAACAGTAAACAGAACAAAGAGAATAACTGGGCAGATACTGAGAACCTTTAAACGAAGGGATAGAAATATAATGATTCCTCTACTGAAAACAGTGATCATACCCAAAGTGGAATACTGCTCGGTCCTAACATCCCCATATAAAAAAGAAGACATTAGACAGCTGAAGGGATTCAGTGAAGCTTCACAGCCAAGATCAAGGGGTGCAAAGAACTAAATTACTGGGAAAGGTTACGCGAACTAAACCTATATTCATTGGAAAGGAGAAGAGAGATACACCATTATTTACACTTGGAAAATAATGGAGAAACTAGTCCCTAATTTTACTCTGAACCCTGTAACTCCCCAAACAACAGTGGAAAGTAGAAAAGGAAGACTGTGTCGTGTTCTCAAATTAAAGGCGAGACAGGGAACATCCTTAACCCTGAAAGAAAATAGTTTTGTTGTGAGAGGACCAAAACTGTTTAATCAGCTGCCCAAAGACCTAAGGAACACGAATGGTGTTGCAGTGGACATCTTCAAAAGAAGATTAGACGCCTGGCTCAGAACAATCCCCCGATGAGCCGGGCGTACCTGGCTAAGTGAGGTGGAAAGTACAAGAAACCAACTCACTACTTCACCAAGCCAACTCGAGAGGAGGGGCGACAAGCTTGACCTTCTTGAAATGAGGAATCATCGCACGGAACCTTTGAAAGGTTGAAAGGTATATACTACTGGTGCAAGTCTTCGGCACCCTTGCACAGTTGCGTTTTCTTTTTTTTTTTTAATAATTATGTTGAATATTTCAGCATGTTAGTGTTGTTTTATTATAAATATAAATTATAATGTATAGTCATTGTCAATAATCTCAGTTATTAGACAGTTTAACGAAGAAAACGGATGTTTCATCAAAACGTGCTACTGCTGGAGATAGAATGGAATTTAACACAAAGCTTCGACTGTAGGTATTATTTTACAAGATATTCAAAGCTCGTTCAGTATCAGTTTGTAAACAGAACTTCTATTGTATGTTTTTGTAATTGTTTAATGCTCCTAACTAAATTAAAAAATTTTTTTTAATAAAATAAAATTTGAGCCTACCAAGAAATAAGTCAACATCCAAATTGTTAGGCAATAATTTAGTTCCATCTATCAAGTTCACGGTTGAAAAAGAAAATGATGGAAGCTTATCTTCTCTGGATCTAAAAATTCAGAGATGCTTGAATTAGTTCAAATTTGAAGTTTTTCGTAAGCCTACTAAAAATAACTCTTGTGTGCATTTATTCTGACCATCATCCCTCGATTAAATCTTCTATTTTCTCTATGTTTTTCAGAGCATTGAGAGTTGTCAGTCCTAATTTTCAGATTCCGAGTTATGCAGTATCACGAATATTGGTACTAAATTAGGTTATCCAAATTATTTCATTTCTAGATAACTGCCTTAGGAAAGCCAATAATAAGTATTATAATAGTGTAACTGTAAAGGAATTTGAACGTAAAAAATCCTTAGCCTACTTTACCATGTTAATTTTCAATATCTTCCGACTTTACTTAAAGCAATTGGTATCAATGTAGTCTTTAAGTATAATAATACTGTTAAATCACGCCTAATAAAGAATAGCCCGGATAATGCGGTTGGTTGTGTGTATTCGATCGGATGTACACAATGTCGAACGGATGTACACAATGTAGCTCAGTATATATAGGCCAAACGGGTAAAACGTTAGATATTAGGGTATAACAGCATAAATGCGCGTGTAGAACAAATAATTCTAATGCAATGTTTAACCATATGCATAGATGTAATCATAGTATCAAGTGGGATAGTTCTAAAGCGCTCGTTAAAAAACAGATATAATTGAAAGGAATATTCTAAAATGTGCATTTATCCACTTAAAAATAATTTCAATAACAATGCGGGAATGTATAAAATTGACAATATCCTGTTAAAATTCCTTTTGCCTCTCATTAACTCTTGTTAATTGTGTGTTAATCTTTTTGTTTTTCCGTCCCGCTGTATATATTTTGTGCATCTCACCTTCTCCCTTTATTCCCTGATCTGATGAAGTGTACTTCTGAACATACGAAAAGCCTTGGAATTATTTTTATTTTTCCTTGTGGGTTTGCATCATTCATTCATTTCACGTGTTTAATTGTGAAATTCATCCCATATATTATTATAATTGGGCAGAATATTTTCATTCAAACATGTTTCGTTGAACCAAATCATAGTTAGCACTAATGAATTTCTTTTTAGCTTTTTCTAATCTTCGAACAAATGTTTTTTGTTCTTCAGAAAGCTGGAAAAGCAGATTGCCAATTGTCAGTTTCACTTTATTTTCATAAGTTCTACACATGAGCTTTCGCCCTCCTTAGGGTATCTTCAGACCAAATTGAAATTAAAAAACCTAAAAATTTTAAAATTTCAAAAGTCCTAAAAAGTTTTAAATACACAAGTATAATTTACACAAAGACTAAATATGAAATGGAGGAGAACTTCGCATTCCGAATGCTGGGAGAAGACGAAGATGTAAAATGGGTACGCGAGGTCAACAACTTGGGACCCCGGGACCCCACCTACGGTCATCTTTGATCGATAATCCTAAGGTTCTGTTCGGACCTCTTTACTGGTTAAGAGAAGAAAATTCTCGGCTGTAAACAGCTTCTGTTATTTGTAGTTTGTAGTGACTATTGCACTGTTTGAGGATTTTCGTATTGTCCACCAGTTGTTGTATTGTGATCATTTTCCATGTGTCGTTTAGGTACTCCTTCCTGTAGGTGCATGGCGAGTCTGTTACTCAAGGAACTGGTGGTCATTCCAATATAGCTATTGGAATATATATATATATAAATATGACTTACTTGACTTACTTATGTCCCTTCTGAGGTTTCAAGTAGGGTCCCATCTGATATGTCGGTATTGCCTCCACTCGTCTCGATCCCTCGCCAGATCCACCAGCTCTCTGGTCGTTAAACCTTCATTAGCCTCGCCGAATCCCCGCAGCCATGTCCGTCTCGGTCGTCCTCTCGGGCGGTTTCCGTGTACTCGTCCATGCAGCGTCAATCTTGGCCATCTCTCCGCCCCCATCCTCTCAACATGCCCGTACCATCTCCTCTGTGCATCGTGCACTCTCTCCACTATATTCCGTTCCACTCCAGCCATTTCCCTCACGCTCTGGTTTGTCACCCTATCCTCCCATCTTATATTCAATATTCTCCTCAGACAGTGCATCTCGAATGCCAATAGTTTCTTCTCTTCTCTCTTTTTCATTACCCACCATTCTGATCCATATAAGGTTGCAGGTATCACTATTGTTTTCAGCAGTTGCAGTTTAAGTTTTCGCGTGAGGTTTCGGTCTTTCCATACCTTTGTCAACCTTCTGAAGGTAACGTACCCAAGTCCAACTCTATCACTCACCATCTTGAATGTATCTCTGTCTTTTATATTATATATATATATATAGGAATGAACTCAGAATGGTGAGTCAAAAGTCTCCATACATAGGCAAAATGGTCACTTTATTATGCAATCACTTGTAAGTCACAAAATATGCTCTATGTGGGCACCATTACACTGAATGCACATACGGATGCGTTCCTCCCAGTCATGGCAAACGCGCGTTAACACGTCTGGTGTTATGCGTGCACACGCATCACGAATGCGTTCCTTTAGGTGGTCCGTGTTGTATTTTCACCTGGTACCTGGTTTCACCTGGTGTTTCCCTCAGGTGAAATATTTGCGAGGCTGTATTAATTTTTACCCTGTAGTGGTCTAATAGTCACTACCCGTAACTCCAAGTTAGAGGTTCCGGGTTAGAATTCTGATGGAGTATATATATACTCCATCAGAATTCTAACCCGGAACCTCTAACTTGGAGTTACGGGTAGTGACTATTAGACCACTACAGGGTAAAAATTAATACAGCCTCGCAAATATTTCACCTGAGGGAAACACTCGCTCTTTCACGCTTAAAAATGTTTTTACGTTCGTATTAACACCCTGCACTCGAGCTAATGGACAACATTTAATTCAGATTTGTCTGGCTGAAAAGTAAAAACTCAATGGACCCTATCTATTTTCACAATTTATATGAATAATGAATAAATGTTTTCCAAAGTCATGATTCTACGCATTACATACACATTATATTTACAGTTATGAGGTTGAGTTCGTTATCTCGAAAGATAAATCATTTTTCGAAGAATTCAATGTGAAATTAATACAAAAGACAGGGCGTTTAATTTTAAGTAATGTAAATGTTAATTTGTGTTGCATTTAACCCATTCAAATTAGCTATTATCACATGCATATCGTGGCACACGTAAACAAAAATGACATTTCAGTTATTATCACTTTCCAATTCTTAGAATCCAAATCTTTGCTGAAATAGAAAACTAAAAAATGAACGAACACAGGCAGTCGTCATTAGTGATGCTGGTGACAACAGAGATATTACAAGAAAAGTGTTAGTTGTTTGCCATGTATTCAAGAGCTCGGACGATTTGAACAGAGTGTCAGGTAAGAGTACAAAGATTATAGCTTTTCACCATTATCTTAAGATTTTTTTCTCCATAAATACAGTACTGGTAAAAAGTTTGGAAACCTGTACAATTTATGTAATTCATTCTTATAACCAAGAGTTATTTTAGTAGATTAATGTCTGTTTCTATAAATAGACTATTGTTCTAAATGTACAAAATTTAGTAATCAGATTATTTAATCCAATTTTGTTATACATATTAATCAGGTTTTTAATTTTCTATTTTAGGACTAAAACCTGATTAATATAACGAAATATGATTGGGTTAAATAATCTAAATTACTAAATTTTGTACATTTAGAACAATAGTCTATTTACAGAAACAGACATTAGTCTAAAATAACTATTGGTTAATAAGGAGAAATTACATAAATTGTACGGGTGTTTCCAAACTTTTTACCAGTATTGTATATACATACAAAAACAAACGCACGCTTTATTTCAGAAGCAACAGGTACAAACATTATACAAGAGGTCCATAGAAGATGAAGAGATAGTTGTCTGGAGCACTAATTAAGTAGGCCAGTGAATCACTGTGCATAATGAACATACAATTGGCTACGCCATTGCTTCCAGATTTGAGATTTATAAAATATATCGGAGACCAGTCCACTAACCATGGCTTCTATATCTTATTGACTGACTCACCAAGCCTAGTGATAAATCTAAATACAAAATTATGAATGACACTGGCACAGTTAGGTACCTTATTGACTACAAACAGCATACTGACACTAGAAGGAGCACCATTTATAAATCTTGGAGTTCTTAATAAACTCCTAAAAATATTATATGCAACATATAATTCTCTCAAATTATAGATCCTGTAGTTCCACCACAAGTGGGCTGTATAACATTGGAGTACAAAAAGTTTTGAATAAAATCAACTTAACATCTAATGTACACACATGAATTTTTCTAACCAAAGTATTTCCCTGAGCATATAATTGTCTACATTGCCTTAGAATATCAGTCATCTGAAAGACTATCAGTTAGTATGTGGCCAAGATACTTAGTCTGGGTTACTTCTGACAGCACCATACCATTCAATTGAAATTCAGGAAATTTTATATATTTGTAGGCCTTGGTCCTCAATCATAACATGACTTTTAGCAGGATTATATTTTATGTCGTTATCCATCCCATACCTTTCACACACCTTCAGAAGTGTGCTCAGCCCTTTTACAGATGGAGAAACAAGAACTAGATCAGATCATCTGCATACATCAAATGATTAACAATCATTGTACTAATATAGCTGAAGTATGAATGAGCATTATGCACTTTTTGATATGCGATAAAATTATTGGTACTTATAGGTTATCTCCCCACCACGCTTAATTTGTCATTGTGGCAAATAGCATGAAGTCGCAATAAATTCATTCTGGCTGAAAAAACAATAATTAAATTGTGCAAAGGATTGGTAATATCTACTGAAATAGATACTATTAAATATATAATTTGGCTCGTGTAATAATTATTGATACGATTTATTTTTTAAACTAATTTATGGCCGGATTCTGAAGGATCGCCATTATAAAGTTAAGGATCACCTGAAGATCAGGGCCCCCAGCCTTTTTTAGTTAGCTTTATAAGGCTAACCAACGAAAATATCAGGTGCTACTGTAGTATGCGGTCTACCTACGATTCGGCGGTCTACCTTTTAATTATAGCTTCTTATCTTGTTTACTAATTGTTTGTTTACATCCCATTGTCAATCGCCCTTGACGATTGGTTAGGTTTAGTCATGATATTTTAGTTAGTTTTAACGAAAATATCATGATTAAACCTAACCAATCGTAGGTAGACCGCATACTACAGCAGCACCAAATATCACGACCTAACCAATCATCAAGGGCGTACAGTTGACCTAATGATTGGTTAGGTTAGGTCGTGATATTTTTGTTAGTTAGCGTTATAAGGCTAAAGAAGGCTGGGGACCCTAATCTTCAGGTGATCCAAAGTTAATGTAAGTTGTATAACAAATCAACAACCAATGTGCATCAAACATTCTAGAACGAAATGCTCGTTTGATTGTTCTGCGTGCGTGCTATTTGTCACGATGACAAACCAAGCGTGGAAGGGAGATAACCTACAAGTACCCAATTATTTACTTTGTTAACAGTTGTGATAAATTAACAAAATTTGCCGGGGATTAACATAGATGGATCCAGAGGGCTTAATTGAAGCAACAGGCTTAATTTGGAGGCCCCATACATCCTGGTTAAATTAAATTAGGTAAAACGTTTGAATGCTTATGTCCACGTTGCTTCAATTAATCCCCTCCCCCCTGGATCCGCCTATGATTAGGATAAACGCAAGATATACCTATACCTAAATGATGTACTGTACTGCATGTTAGATTTAATGGTAAAAAATCGCACAGTTACAACCTGTTATACTTTATTAATTTGTTTATTAATTCTCAAGTTAATAAGCTCAAAACATTCTGGTTTCCTATACATACCCGACTGTTAAATAAACATTTCGAATTTATGAAGGCGAGAAAATAGAAAAAGTGTAGTTATTCAAATTCTGTTTACATTCTATTCAGTGAACATATCTTGAGGTAGTAATATTTTGGGCGATAAGTTGAACTGGGCACTAATTACCAGTTTCATTAAGTAAAAATTTAGACTACTTTCAGTGATTATAAGTCACACAGTACTCTGGTTAAAGTTGTTAATTTCAGTTCATAAAATGCAGCTTTCCTGCGAGTATAATTAAAGTACAGTTAATTATATAGTGATTTAGTTGTTTTTCATTTTAAGTAGGCCTGTTTGGTAATTTTGGAAATTACCTCGATTTAAGATAATATAAATTAAATCACTTTAAGAAGGATAATTACATTTGAGTTAAGTTCAAGTAATTTTACGAGTTTCGGTATAGTTAAAATTAAATTACTTTATTTCAGTTTCACTGCAAAATATATTTACTTAAAATATAAGTTATGCATATTTCAGCCGAAGTAATTTTGAATTAGTTAGGAATTAGTTAGGAATAGTAAAATTGTTACACAAACGAGTTAGTCCTATACTGTACTTACAAATTCCTTCATTATAGTATAGGCAAAGTAGAGCAAAATCAAAAATACTTCACTTGCTTTTCCTTTCTTTACTTCAAAAATTAAATTTGCTTTAGTTCGGCAGAGCCCAAATGCACAAACTGAAACAGTTGCGACATTTTGAATGAAGTTGGCTTCAACTGCTTCGCCAAATACTTGTATTGATGGAGGTGTCGGTATAGTACTGGTGCGTGAATGATTTCTGGTTTTAAGTATACATAATATTGTAACTAATTTTAAGCTCAGAATGACTTTAGTCTCATTAGCTGTGAATTACAAATTTTAAATTATTTCAAGATGAGGAATTAAAAAATTAATTCAGGACGAGTAATTAATTAAATTACAACTTGTCAGTTTTATAAATTATGAATGGAAAAGAACACTGGTTTATTTATTTCACTTGCATATCACTTATTACTCCATTCCAAACAAATAAACTAAAATTTATACAAGAATTACATTTACAATACACCGAATTAAAAAAAGTGATTAAATTAAATACATTGGAAGTAATTTTCGATAAGAGTGCAATTGATTTTGTAAATTATTTTTTTGATTAATAAAATCACAAATTACTAAATTTAGGTGCAAAATTAAATATTACATTAAGTAATTATATAAAATAGAGAATATTAATTAAGCTTGAACGATTAAGTTACAAAATTTGCTTAAGATAAAAAGTTCACTATAGATTTTTTTCAGTTTACAGTTACAAACTGAGTCGCCTTGAATAATTGAAATTACTTTTAAGAAAGCCTAATAAAATTACTAATAATTTAAAACTACAGTGGTTAACTTACAACTCTTCAATTACTTCAGAATAGAAATTTGTAGAACTGTCCCAGGTAGGGTTGCCAGATTTTGGGGGGACAAAATTTGTTCTGAGGTTTTTTAAGACCAATTTTTTTTTTTTTTTTTTAAATTGAAACGATTTCTTCAACGGTTACAACAAACAAAATTAGAAATTTTTTATTAAAACAATGCTTAATAATGCTTGATTTTTTGATCAAATGTGGGACTGTCCCGCAAAATACGGGATGTCTGGCAACCCTAGTCCCAGGTTAAAAAATTATCATAATCTAACCACTCTGCAACTGATATTGGAGTTAAGCCTGCAGCACTCCTATGAATGTGTTATAGTTTGCAGTGTGGAGGACCCTTTGATAAATCTCATAGGTTTCGGAGAACCTGGTCTTTATACTTAATGGCTCTAATCCAGCAAAATGTTTTTGAACAATTGCAACAACCATAAACGGATTGGTTTAAATTTATTGATAAATTATTCCACTTTTAAAAGGACAAATTATACTTAAGAATTAAATGAACCAAAAAGAATTTAGGTATGCACCACCTATTTATTGTATGGAGTGAGAACTAAGCTATGCACAAGGGCATACTCGCATGATTTAGAAGTCTATTAATGAAAACAATATTGTCACATTCATCTTCAAAACAAACAAGCTGACATGCCTCATTTATTGAGTGATCTGATATTTCATTAAATATTAAATTTTATGATAAATATCAAAACAGAATTTATTTTAAAGTGCATATTTAAGTGCGCATTTCCTAAATTTTGCCTGCATATTTGCATGCATATTTAACCATTTTTGGTAAATATGCAGCAAATAGCCCCACCTCGACTTTTGGTACAAAAGTTAGTTATTAGGGTGTGTTTTCATGTGCTTTCCTCAGAAATGCTATTCATTTGTCCTGCATTTAATTGAAAGTATGAAAAAAAAAAATTTTTTGTAGTTTTATTTTCAAGTAAACACAGGGCAAATGAGTAGCATTTCTGAATAAAGCACATGAAAACACACCCTAATAACTAAATTTCGCTACCGTTATTGCTAACCTAACCTACCTAGGTGCTCTTCCAATATGTGCTCTACCTTAAAATTTACATTCCAATACGTGATCTACCTTAGATTATTCGGATTAGCAGCAGGTACGTTAGTTAGCCTTATAAGGCTAACTAACGAAAATATCACGACTTAACCTAACCAATCGTCAAGGGCGTATAGTTGACCTAACGATTGGTTAGGTTAAGTCATGATATTTTCGTTAGTTAGCCTTATAAGGCTAGTTTCACGGTAGAGCACGTATTGGAATATGGTAGATCACAGTTTCGCGGTAGAGCACATATTGGAAGAGCACCCCTACCTAACCTACCCTAAATGAAGAGATTTCGAAAAAAAAAAACTAACGAAAATATCATGACTTAACCTAACCAATCGTCAAAGGCAATCAGTTGACCTAAATGGGCATTCAATTGACCTAACTTTGATATACTGTACCTAACCAAGCATCATACTACCGAATGCTAACAACAAAAATTATGAACTCAAGGTGGGCTATTTTGCGGCGCTAACTGTAGGTATTGCTCACAGTAGGATTGGGAAAAATGTTTTCGGAGGAAAACGCTTATGAAAGCTACTGTAGATTAACACTTGCCGGAATGTGTGACTTCGCTAGCCGTGCCCTTGAAGAGAGATATTGAGCTCGTAAATTTGCACGGAAACACACTTCTGCTTGTTTTTTGGAAATTCGCGTTTACACACGAAAACGTCTCGATCACTACGGAAATAAAGGGGCTGGGAACACACTGGACATTTTCGCGCATGGGGAACAACACCGTGTTCTTGAAAAATGTGAACCGCTCGTGAATCGTCTCCTGACATTTTCAACACTTCAACGTAGCCTAGGTCACAACTTTCACAAATCTCACTGCACATGTTTAGCGAAAAAAATTAAAAAAGAAAGAAAGACCTCGGCTGTATCAAAGGCCGAGGTTTTTCCGTGACTAAACGGTCGGGGAAAAAACTTGATAAGTTTTTTAAAATTCCTACTTAGCTGTCATTGGTTCATTAAGGCGTGGTTGTTTTTGAGTATTTAATAGCCTACTATTGGTTAAAAAAGGTGTACTGTGATTGGTCGTCCACACATTTCCAGAAAATTGTCTGAGAGCGAGGATGTCTTATGCCTGCTGGTAGGTCGCGAAACAAAAAAATGGTTAAAACATCAATAACTTCGTTATTTTGAATTGCGGTTGTGGGGAGTCTGGCTTTCAACAAATTTATTCTATTGCTGTATACTACCGAATGCTAACATAAAAATTATGAACTCGAGGTGGGGCTATTTGCTGCATATTAACCCCATTTTTAAGCGCATAATTATCTTAAGCCTAGTTATTACCCTTCGGACAATACATATTCACTGTACTGTCTGTACTGTCATGGTGCTAATGTGTGTTGGTATTATAATCCACAATATTGTTTAGAAAACATACAGTATGTTTTATTTTTGATAAAGAAGAATGCGACGACGTCAGTGTAAAAATTTCCAATGGCCTACTTGTATCCAGTTGTAAGCAAACATTATTGAAAATGACAAAATTTCAAAGCAATATTTTTTATTAGAGTTAATACTTCGTGAAACACCACATTGTTGGTAAAAGTTTCTCGTTTCGGTTAATATGCAGCAAATAGCCCCACCTCGAGTTCATAATTTTTTATGTTAGCATTCGGTAGTATACAGTAATATAATAAATTTGTTGAAAGTTAGACCCCCCCGCAATTCAAAATTAATGAAGTTATTGATTTTTTAAGTTTCAACCATTTTTTTTGTTTTGCGACCTGCTAGCAGGCATAAGACATCCTCGCTCTCAAACAATTTTCTGGAAATGTGTGGACGACCAATCACAGTGCACCTTTTTTTAACCAACAGTAGGCTATTAAATACTTAAAAACAACCACGCCTTAATGAACCAATGACAGCTAATTAGGAATTTTAAAGAACTTATGAAGTTTTTTTTCCCGACCGTTTAGTCATGGAAAAACCTCGGCCTTTGATACAGCTGAGGTCTTTCTTTCTTTTTTAATTTTTGCCGTGTAAACATGTGCAGTGAGATTTATGAAAGTTGTGACCTAGGCTACGTTGAGGTGTTGAAAATTTCAGGAGACGATTCACGAGCGGTTCACATTTTTCAAGAACACGGTGTCGTTCCCCGTATGCGAAACTGTCTAGAGTGTTCCCAGCCCCTTTATTTCCGTAGTGACCGAGACGTTTTCGTGTGTAAACGCAAATTTCCAAAAAACAAGCAGAAGAGTTTGTTTCCGTGCAAATTTACGGGCTCACTATCTCTTCAAGGGCACGTGGCTAGCGAAGTCACACATTCCGGCAAGTGTTAATCTAACTTTCATAAGCGTTTTCCTCCGAAAACATTTTTCCCAATCCTACTGTGAGCAATACCTACAGTTAGCGCCGCAAAATAGCCCCACCTCGAGTTCATAATTTTTGATGTTAGCATTCGATAGTATGATGATTGGTTAGGTACAGTATACCAAAGTTAGGTCAACTGTACACCCTTGACGATTGGTTAGGTTAAGTCATGATATTTTCGTTAGTTTAACGATTTTTTTTCGAAATCTCTTCAGTTAGGTTAGGTTAGCAATAACGGTAGCGAAATTTAGTTATTAGGGTGTGTTTTCATGTGCTTTATTCAGAAATGCTACTCATTTGCCCCGTGTTTACTTGAAAATAAGAGAAAAAAAAAAATTTGTTTTCGTACTTTCAATTAAATGCAGGGCAAATGAGTGGCATTTCTGAGGAAAGCACATGAAAACACACCCTAATTAACTTTCGTACCAAAAGTCGAGGTGGGGCTATTTGCTGCATATTTACCCTCGTTTCTTCACGCATCCGGTTTTGGAGAGAATCCTTAAATTTTCTGATTTTCCTTCTTGGCTCATGCTGTTTTTCCATTCTGTACTCTGGTTCTTCACGTCGAGCACGATGAGACTCTGCATCACGTTGCTGTTCTTTTTGTCTATAATCTTCATCGGTCCTCCTCCCGTTCTTTCTGCAGTTTGTTTGGTAGTTCTTCCAACTTGCATGGGCGTCGATCGTATGGGCGTTGATCCCCGTCCCCCCACTTTTTGTGTGTGGGGGACAACATACCAATTTGAAGTTGTATTTCTTTAATATATCTATCTTTGATAGTTTTTTAATGTCTCATTTGTTTATCTGTATCTAAAGTAACACGTTTCCTGACAGAAATGTAATTTGTTTCAGTTGAATTCAACGAATATAAATAATAATTTTGTTCGAAAATATGAGGTTACGGCTTCACACTTCTTGCTCTCTGTCGTTTCTGAAATGTCCCCTGACTTTTGAGAAGCGATCGACGCTCATGCTTGTAAGTGATGACTTCCTTTTTCTTGACATGTTCAATCCCTAAGATTCTTCATCTGGATTATGTTTTCAGAACATTCCCAAATTTTTTTTTGACGCAATAGTCAAGCAGTAAAACTGTAATGAAAAATATTTATTTTAAGAAAATTTTCAGCGAGTTCGAGTTTAACATTTACAATTAGCTCACGAATCACTTAAATTTTAAATGCAGCTTCAGAGTTTACTTGAAACTCACGAAGCAGTTAAATTTCAAATACAACTTGTTACATTTTTGTTTTACCTATCATTGCCTCCGATGCATAGCTAAAAAATTTTATGACTACATTCTTTTTTAAATTTATTCACCAAATTGATTTTCTTCATTCCACGAAAGTGTATGAAACTCTGTAGAAGCGTGTTGGGACTTGGTTTACTTGTAGATTTTAATGATAGGGAAGGCCGCCAGGCTACGCTTGTAGAAAATTTTATATTTTTCTAATAATTTAATAGTCAGAAAAGTCAGCAGATCAACAAATTCATGAAAGAAAGCCATCATTAAAATTTTGAGTTTCAGATCTTAAAACCAATGGGCCAAAATCTTGAAATTTAAGTGCTTCATGTTTTAGCATATAAATTTTTTGGAGGGATAAACTGGGATAATTTTTTCTTTTGCTGGGTGGGGGCATCCTATCTGAAAGAGTTCATGAAAACACTCCAAGGATCCCAGAGGGTGTTGTCACTAAGTTTCATGAAAATTTGGACTTGGAAAGTTGACAGACGGACATGTGGTGAATTATGATGACTGGCAAAAGATCGGCGCTACGCATCGATTTTGCTAGATCTGCGGTGCTTGGGTCTTCAGCCCAAACTAAATTGTGGGCCTACGGCGTATGTTATTTTGAACACCAGTAGCCCTTTAACTGGATATCATTCCTATTCCTCTCACCTTGGGCGTCAGCAATTGGGGTGCCTGCAGCCCTCCAATTACTGGCGAACCAATTATTCGGTCAATAAAACTACAGAAAAGAACGCAGCCATGAAAATCTAAGGCTTCACAAATCTTGATACAATGCGCTCGAATGTGAAGCTTAAGATTTTCATGACTGCGTTCCTTTCTATAGTTTTATTGACCAAATAATTGAACCGACAGTAAATGGGGGGTTCAATTATTTGGTCAATAAAACTATAGTCATGAAAATCTTAAGCTTCACAATTCTTGACACAATGTGAAGCTCAAGATTTTCATGGCTGCGTTTTATTTTCACATTGCCGCCCGTAATACAATTTCTGAATTTTTTTTACAATTTCTGAATTTTTTTCTCAATTTTTTCTCACAATTTCTGAAAGTGTGACGGACGGACGGACAGACACAGACAGACGGACGGACAGCTCTCTTATTATAGTATAGATAGATTATGATGATTATATAAATAATATTAATAAACTTTTATAAACTAAGTCTTTTTTTTCAGGTTTTTGTCTTCTTTAATATACAGACCAATTTATCTTGAAGCTCGAGTGTTTATCATATGCAATGACTATTCCTCGCAAAATCTCTGAAAGCAAAGAGAAAGAAAACAGATTATCACCAAAGGAAGCACCCACAGAAAACAGGGAGCACACAGAAAACACACTGTAAGAAAATTAATGTTTTTTTATTTCGAGTAAGACTGCATCGGCAGAAAAATAATTTTTATAACCAAACTAGACATACCACGAATGAAGTTGCTTTGTCATCGGTATTATAAACAGTCTTTTGGATGTCTTAAATCATCATTATTCGGTATTTTGTGTTTTTACACCTACTATACCTACTATCAGATTATCAATAATGCAAACAAATACATACCCAAGGGCAACATTAGGAAATACAACCCAAATTACACTAGAGAAATAGCCCACCTCATAAGGCAACGTAACAACCTCAAATATAACACACAAACACCACACACAGAAGTCATAAAACAGCAGATACAACAGCTCAACACAGAAATAAACAACAAACTCAAAGAAAAACAAACAGAAACATTCAGGGAATTCATAACAACACTAAACCACTCCACAGATACATACAGGCTATACAAGACTATAAACAGCATTACCCACTCTAACAGCGGCATTCACACCTCACACGCGGCTATCTGTCGCAGCCAAAATAATATCCCAACATACACACAACAAGCTAACATTCTAGTTAATCACTACGCAAAGATAAGTCACTTAAACAGAGACAACAACCAGAAACATGCAGACAGACAAACAGCCAGACACAAGAAAACCTACAGACTCGACATGACCATTACAGTCATTACACCCTTCAATACAGACCAGACCACCAAGATCATCAAAAACATTAAGAATTCGAAGGCTACTGGACCAGACAACATATCTAACATACACCTTAAACACTTGGGCCCACAAGGAATATTAGCTCTCACAAATATCAGCACATATTCATACCAACACTGTATTATTCCTGACATATGGAAACAAGGTAAAATAATAACACTACTCAAACCAAACAAAAATCCAACAGAACCAGCTTCCTATAGACCCATTACTTTACTATGCACACCTTCCAAAGTAACAGAAAGACTAATCTTACAAATCACCAACCCACACATACCACTATCGCCTACTCAACATGGATTCAGACCTCACCACTCAACCACGACATTACTCACTAACCTCACGCAGCACATCATGGATGGCATCAACTCCAGAAGACCAGCTCAACGTACACTATTAGCAACAATAGACATTAGTAAAGCATTTGATGCTATCCCACGCTTCCCTCTCATAAACAAAATACTCAACACAAACCTGCACAATAACACCAAAAGGTGGCTGAGCAACTATCTCTCAGGAAGATACTCACATGTCACATTTAATGGCAAGTCATCCAAAAACAAGCTTTTTCCGAACGGGGTCCCTCAAGGCTCTGTTCTCTCACCAACACTCTTCAACTTATACATGCATGACATTCCAACACCCATATATAACAAGCTTACCTTATCATCATATGCAGATGATATCACTCTAACATCCACCCACAACAACATCGACACCGCTACAAATAACCTACAAACATACATAAACAGTATACAAGACTGGCTCACACACAATAGACTCAAAGTAGCGCCCACAAAATCAACCATCACCTTGCTTACAAGCAACACAAAAGAACACCAGGTAATTCCACAGCTTACACTAAACAACATCAACATTCCACACACTCACAGAACCAAAATACTTGGTGTCACATACAACACATCATTATCTTTTGCAAACCACATTCAGGACATTAAAACCAAATGTACGTCAAGACTTAACACGCTTAGGGTACTAACAGGCACAAACTTTGGACACCAGCAGGAAACAACATCACTCATATACAAACAATATATTCGCTCAGTTATGGACTATGCTAGCCCATGCTGGGCACCCATTATCTCAAACACACACATAAACACCTTACAAACAATACAAAACAACGCACTTCGTATCATTACAGGATGCACTCAAACAACACCAATAGAACACCTGCACACAGAAACAAAAATACTAAAAGTTAGGGAACATTTAGACATGAGGGGAACACAATTCATGGCAGCAGTGACAACTAACCCACAACACCCTTGCCACTACATGTACAATCATGCACCAACACCTCGCACCATTAAGGTAACACCAGAGAGATATTATAACGAAATACTCCATTCCATACCACGCCCCACAGACATCACACAGTACAGAAAACACATACACACACACCTAACCCACAAAGCACTGACACGACTCGGTCCGAATGCGGTCCTAGGTGCGAAGCCGCCACCCATTAACAGGTCAGAGATCAGCCTGAGCAGATCGGATCGAGTTAACTTAGCACGATTCCGATGTGGACATCACCCAAACTTACGGACATATAAACACAGACTAGACAACTCCATAGACGACACCTGCCACCTGTGCCAAGACACACCACAAACAATTGAACACATTATGACGGACTGTACTGCTCTAGCACAACAACGAACACAACACAACATCACTAGTGCGCTGAACCTCTGGTCCACTCCGGAGAGGGCGATCGGTTACCTGCGTGCCGCCGGCTTGCTCGATCAGGGTGGGCTGATCGGCTAAACAACAACAACAACAACAACAACAACAACAACTACCCCTAACTTGTATAAATTTTCATTAGAATGGATATCAGCTATTCGTTATACTAAACTCAAACAGACACATGTACACAACGAGGAAACGTTCTAATTGGTTGATATAGGACTCTATCCTCAAATAATAAGATATATATTTGTACATCTGTTCTGTTTACTTCTCAAGGATAGATGAAGAGAGTAGCGGCTTTGAAAGCTGTTACGTTAACAGATATGGCCCCAAAATGGATTTACTGTACCTTGTTATAGGTGGCCAATCCCATTACATGACGGCCACAGAGACAATTTCTGCTTATATTCTTTTTTTTTCCATTCACCCTTACACACACACACACACACACACACACACATATATATTTATTTATTTTCTACTAGTCAAAACTCTGAGGACGCAAATAATATTATAAATTAAATTTGTACAAAACAACACTATATAATTAATATTCTGTATTTTCACCCCTCTTCTTAATATCAGAACATTTGTCTGGCACCGAAAAATACACTTTTTAATAAATAATCATCAGGAATTTCGCTACAAATCCTCTATAGAACATTCCATAGTGATTCTAGGTTTCTTGTTTTTTCTTAGCTGTCTTTATTTTCAATTATTTTTTTTTCCGTGGGATTAACGTGTGGGCTTTGAGATGGCCACCATAAAAGTTTTTAAATTACAAGAATTAGGTGACGTCTACTGGGCAGGGCATGTCTGCTCAGCCTGTTATAATACTACTGCTCCTTCATTATTCTATCACTTTTCATAATATCAACCACTCTGTTAGCAGACATACATCCCTTGATGACTATAGATTCACCTCCTATATTTAAAGGTGCTAGCGACACACACCTTGAATTTCTCGTGGCTACTTCATCTTGCATTCTTCTGAAACTGTCAAAAGCTTATTTTATTTTGGTTTTGTGGGTTCAAAGTACATTTTTCCCATTTGTTTCTTCGATATCATTTATTTACTTTTGCGAGGCAAGTTTTTTTTATGTCAATGTTAAATGTTCAGTTTAGGCCAGTGGTTCCCAAAATATGGTCCGCCAAAGGTTAAGCAAGGGTTGAAGGGTTCAATCTCAGGAAAACAGGTTGTGGGATGTAAACTACTCGCTTATTTTAATTACAAAATATGCTTGTTAATAGTAAACTAAAATAATAATAATAATAAACAACATTAATAAATTATTCATTCATCACAACAATGAATAAAGAGGATGCATATTTATTACTATGAAATCGTAATATTACTATCAATGCTAATTTTAGTACTGGAAATAAAAGTATAAAAAAATTAAATGGATCCATAAAATTTATTGATGTGCCAAAGAGGTCTTTGAAAGAAAAAGGTTTGGGAGCCACTGATTTAGGCTTTGTAGCTACTGTTTTGCTTTTAAGACCCCACCTCCTCTAATGAACTTTTTAACAATTTAAGTTATTGTTGTCGATGAGAAAAGCTACTGACCTTGGGAGATTAGATTAAAGAAATTTGCATTTCTCGATTGAATGCTAGTATAAAAAAATAGATAGGGTTATGGTTGTGTGCCAACCAACTTGGCCATCCGTTGAAAATTTTCAGCAGATATTGATGCTCAGTTGATGGCAAAAACCTTACGTCTTTTCGTTAAAAAGTTGTGTTTGAGGAGGTCTTCAAAAGACCTTCTTAAGTAGTGGTTTTGGTTAATGTTTAATTTATATGCCTTCGGTATTTAGCGCTGCCTAATGGTAAAGAAGAAAATTACCATACTTTATTATTTCGTTGGGCCTCGCTTCTGGTTGTAGGGCGCGTGGCTGCTTATCGCGCCTAGCTTTCGATGTAAGCGATGGGGTTGCGAAAGGAGTTTAATATAGGCAATTCTCTATACTTAAATACCTGAAGGAATAGGCCTATCCTTTTGTGTTATTAGTTTTATATTATTAGATATTCACTCAGAACTTATAGGAAGATTAAGCACGTCTTCCTTACCTAATAGCTTCGCTTGTAACTAAGCAGCCCTGAGATGAGCTAATATAAATTTCTTTGTCTTAAATTTTTGCTTACTTTACAAATTCCTCAGACGTCTATTTTTTGTGTTTTCATTGTTTCTTCTCTCGAAGTCATTTTCATGCGTCAGTGATGGAAAATTTTGATAAAATAATCGTTTTTCTTGTTACGTAGGCCCAATGCCTACATACTGGGTTCTATGTATGGCAATTATTTCCATTCCCAATAGGCTTTGTCGCCAATTCTGAGGCAATTTTGTAGTTATTTAATACAATAAATTAATAATTTGTATTTAATTATGAAATAAAGGTACCATATACAATACCATATTGTAGGCGTGTATAGTTTTCCATAGCTGGTTTGTGAAAATGAACCTTTTTTTACATGCATTGCCTTCTTTAAATTTTCATTAAATTTTAAATATTGATGTATACCTGCTTCAAGAATACTATTTCTAATGCTTATGGCAGTGACATCGAGGTGTATTTTTGTTTTAGCAAGAGAATTTGGGAAAAGATTCGTGAACAGTGTTATTTCATTGTCTTCGCCTCTTGTTTTTACATGGTGCTCCACCTCTACATTGTTCTGAAGGTTAATTTTTTTAAACTTTTGTATCCCCTTGTATATAGTTGAGTGATGTATGTTAAGTTGACTGCTATTTCAGTAGGTTTATTTTCACTCTTTCTTATCCCTATCAACTATCGTTCTTCCCCGACTTGTTACTACATCTCCGTTGCTAAAGTTTAATTAGTGAAGTCGTGTTTACGGGTTCTTGTTTTATATCAAATGAAAGATCTGCTTTTATGAGTTTAAATGATATTCTCAATGTCTCGTGAAGTTTACTTTTTATGCTGGATTTGACATCATATATGAATTGACTTAAAATAATCACCCATGGGCGTAGGAGGCGGGGGGTCTGGGGGTCCTGGACCCCCCAGTCAACCTTTGTGTCTGGTCCATTTTGCTTCATTTTGTCGGGTACATCACATCATGTCGATGAGATAAAAATTAAAAAGGGAGGAAAGCAGGATTAGAAGGCAAAACTGTGAACTGAAATTATTTTACAAATTAATTTTATTTGACCACTTGTATGGTTGTATGCACCTGTACAGTTGTCTTGTCTTGTATGCATCTGATTTTAAATACATAAAACTGAAGAGTAATTTACATAATAGCATCATTATAAGTGATTCCTTCCTGTCGGGTCCAAACACCTGGACCCCCCCCAGAGACTACTAATCCCGTACGCCCATGTAATCGCCCACATGAAATATTTCATTAGCATTACAAGAGGATGAAAAGATGAATATCCTTTATTTCTAAATATTATTCTAGTTAAATTCTAAATATTAATTAATATTTTCCATAGAAGTATTCTTTGGCAAACTTTTTCCAGGAATGTACAATTGTACATTGGATATAGTTTTATCTCCTAATTTATTATTTAAAAATTACATCCGTATATATATATATATATATATATATATATATATATATATAGCTTAATCTGAGTATTATTCGCAGTCATCTAAAATCTTACAAGCACATTTGTTTGTCAAATGTACAGTTTTGAAGAAAAGATCAAGAAACAAAATTTCTGAAGCATATAAATTTACTAATTTCTAATTTGTTTTTCTATGGATACCTCATTCTTTTTAATGACTAATAAAGTTTCAAGAAAAAACTAATCATTACTGATTAGTAATTTTAGGATTTTTAGTTTTGTTTCTTGGCGAACTTTTTTCTCAAACTGTACGTAGAAAGAAGTAGATAGTTTTAGTTGAAAAACATTCTAACCGTCATCTACGAGTACTAGCATTAACTACTCGTATCAAGGTATAGCAAATCCATTTCCATATACTTTTAAAAAATGACAGCTAAATACTACTACATTTATTTACTGTATTTAAATTGTTATATATACAATCACATGTCGGCTGCATCAGACAAATATATCGGTTTTATTTTCAGTAAGAAGTTGTAACTCTAGATAAAACTTAAGAGAATTCTGACACAATAGCAATTTAATTTTGGTGACGAAGTTACCTCATAATTTTAAATTATAATGTATCATACATTATTTTTTTTTTTTTTTACTTTAATAAACAGATTTGTAGTATTCAGTGATATAATGAAACATTTAATTAAAAACATGGGATCATCTGAAGATCAGGGCCCCGACCCTTCGTTAGTTAGTCTTACGAAAATATCACGACTTGACCTAACGATTGGTTAGGTTAAGTCGTGATATTTTCGTTAGTTAGCCTTATAAGGTTAACTAAAGAAGGCTGGGGCCCTGATCTTCAAGTGATCCAAAACATGTATACTGAGTCAGAATTACTTTTTAACTTTTTTACCCTAGTAACCATTTTCCTTTTATCTTTCAGAAAACACACCACATTTCAATAGATGTTGTTGCTTTACTGCAAGGACTGGAGAAGCCTCATATATACGGATTTACTGGCATAGTGAGTTAGATTTCATTAGTAAAAAATCTGAAGTTAGTCAAATTGTCGACAGGTCACTTTGATCGTGTTAATTTAATAATAAGCTAATATATAATTCGTTCAGCAAAAGTAATATTGTTTAATAGGCTTTAATAATGACTATCATCTCGTGCAGTTAAAATAAGTTTAAGAGAAGTATGTTTATTACTTATGGCCCTAAAGGTGGATCACCTAAAGATTAGGGCCCCCATCCTTCTTTAGTTAGCTTTATAAGGCTAACTAACTAAAATATCACGACCTAACCTAACCAATCGTCAAGGGCGTACAGTTGACCTAACGATTGTTTAGGTTAGGTGGTGATATTTTCGTTAGTTAGCCTTATATAAGGCTAACTAGAGAAGGCTGGGGGCCCTGATCTTCAGGTGATCCCTAAAGGTCTTAGCACACTAAGTTTTAATTCTTAAAATGATGCGATACAAGAATTTTCTTTAGTATACACTAAGCAGAGCTGGGCAGTATTTAAATACATTTGTATTTAAATACATTTGTGTATTTAGAACTGTATTTATAAATACATTGTTTTTCATGTATTTAAATATAGTATTTAAATACTTTAATGAGTATTTAAATACAATGTATTTAAATACTCAAAATATAAAAATGTAAATACTTTTACTGGTTTAATACACGTTCTGTACTAGCACAGTACGACGCGTCGACAGTGTAGTACAGCATGGTTCATGTTTCAACGTGTCAGTTCAATCAGTTGTGTGCCACTCTTAGTCGAAAGTGGTTGATTTCTTTATCGTATGCGTGTCATGGCTTCAACAAGCAAATCCGGTGAATCAAACAGTGATATATCAAGCAGTGATATTCGCGGGAATCACTTTGACTCCCAAAAGAAACTCTTTCAGACAAAACTTTTGAAAGATTGGTTTTGATCCGCAGCAACAGTGAAATAAAAGAGAATTCGTAAGGTGCCTTATGTTTATGTTTACGTCTTATGTTTACGTTTATGTCTCATCTACTCATTAATTGTTACTCATTTTGCAATGATATAATGAGTATAATATGTCACTGGTTGAACATTCTAAGTTCTAAGTTCTTTTGTTTTTGTTTTGTTCTAAAAAGGGAAATATATAATCGGAAATTAGATTGTACTATTTCTTTATCCTTTATCAAGCATTTTATATTGTTACTCATGAATTAGTGAATGCATATGTTAAAATTTGTATGTATTTAAAATGTATTTACAAATGTATTTAAATACAATTGATGTATTTTGTATTTAGTATCTAAATACATTAGTAAAATGTATTTAGTATTTAAATACATTTCTCCCATGTATTTAGTATTTAAATACATTCAATGTATTTATTGCCCAGCTCTGACACTAAGAAAGTATACATACTGTACATTATATGTTACTGCGTAATGTAGCTAGGCCTGTGCAGTTCCCGGCCCATATAAGTCTTGTATGACCTACGACAGGACAATTTATTACATTATTAACTATATCAAATTCATAACATTTTTCCTTTCATGTAAGTACCGTATTTGTCGGCTTATAAGACGCACTTTTTTCCTTTATAAATATCTTAAAAAATCGCCCTACGTCTTAGAAGCCGAAAGTGGCAATACAGCACATCAATAACACAAGTGTGTGAATGGGTGCTGAAGTCATGGCATGATGTTAGGACAAATTGTGGTCAAGTCCTTTGAAAAATGTGGTATAAGTAATGCAATGGATGGCACTGAAGATCATTTATTGTATGAGAGTGACAGTGATACAAGTGAAGATGATCTACAGAAGCTAAGGCTAACAAAGACCTTAAGATCCACTCTAAGGTTAGCCCGAGAGAAAGGAAAGAGTAGGGGGTTAAGAGAAGAGAATAAGGGGTTAAGTAAGGAGCAACACCTATCATTCGTGGGTTAACATTCATTCAGAAAAAGAGAAAAAAGACTCGCCATCATCATCCGCCGGCCACTGCCGACAAGTCAGAAAAATAGTCGGAGAGAATAGGAGAGGGGCGAAAGATGAAAAGAAGTAAAATAAGAACGCTTACAAACCATGCAAACACAGTCTTAACTCAGTCATACCATGCAAACTACAAACATGCAAGAAAAGAGTTAGACATGCAAAGTAAAAAAAGTAAGTAAAGTTAAACAAAAAGTGGGTTAGTTTACGTTACGAGCTACATCTACGTTCGTGTTAGTCTATTTTTTTTTTTTTTTTTTTGCTGGCATCACACGCTGGCATGTCACAAGCTGGCATTCATCGTCAACAGACTCATCCTCGAGCACCACCACCAGAGCTGCTGTTGCTAACTTTGTTTTTTATATTAAACAACGTTAATACTTTTAAAATGTCTGTCAAGACGGTTCTTAAACATATTAACGCTGGTAGAATGAACGACTGACGCGAGAAGATTATTCCATTTATCAATTACTTTAAACGTAAAGAAGTTTTTAGCGATATTAGTAATGAAACGTCTGCCACGCAACTTAAATCCGTTATTGAGAGTATTACTATTATCGAAAGTAAACAATTTGTCAAAATTTACGTTATCGATGTTATTAACGATTTTGAAAACTTCAATAAGCGTCCCCCTTAATCTTCTAGTTTCGAGTGAATACAGGTCTAACTCTTTAATTCTATCTTCATAAGGCTTATTGCGCAATGACGGAATAAGTTTCGTGGCACGACGCTGAACCCTTTCTAACCTATCAATATCCTCACGCAGGTACGGGCACCAAAACTGAACGGCATATATTCTAAATGAGGCCTGACTAGGGACTTGTAAAGGGGCAATATAATATCCTTCGATTTAAATTCGAAATTACGCGCTATGAAGCCTAACATCCTATTAGCTTTTGCGCAAGACTCCAGGCACTGGTTCCTAACCTTTAAATCCTTAGATACGCGTACGCCTAAATCTACTTCCTCGTCAACGCTCGCTAACTCCCTATCATCCATCGTGTACGTGTAATTATTGTTGCGAGAACCTATATGCAAAACTTTACATTTGTCTACGTTAAATTACATCTGCCACTTATCTGTCCACTCCATAATCCGATTTACATCGTCTTGGATCCTATTTCTATCGTCCTCGTTAACAACCTTACCGCCTATTTTAGTATCGTCCGCGAATTTTGACACGTTACTAGTCAATCCTACATCTATGTCGTTAATGTAAATTACGAATAGCAATGGGCCTAACACTGAACCCTGTGGGACACCGCTACCTACATCTAACCACCCGGATTCACTACCATTAACTACGACCCTCTGCCTCCTAGCACGAAGCCATGATGATTATGATGATGGGGATAATGATGATAATGTCAGTAATGAATCTGAAGTTGATAATAACAAATAATAAGAGTAATAATCATATCTTTCTTATTGGCTTTTGGGTTTTCTTTTTATTGAATTTTACATATTCATTGTATTAACAATAAAGTGCATCAAAAACCTTTTTTCTTGAATTTACTTTTCCAAAATTAAGGTGCGTCTTTCACGGCGCAGCGTCTTGTAAGCCGTCAAATACGGTACTTATTTTCACTATAATTATAAGGTCTTATAGTTTTGTGCATTATACTTGCATACAGTTAAATTCTTTGTGCACAAATAAATTTTTCGGATTACCTGAAGATCAGGGCCCCCCAGCCTTCTCTAGTTAGCTTATAAGGCTAACTAACGAAATTATCACGACTAAACCTAACCAATCGTCAGGTCAACTGTACGCCCATGACGATTGGTTCGGTTAGGTCGTGATATTTTCGTTAGTTAGCTTTATAAAGCTAACTAAAGAAGGCTGGAGGCTGGAAGCCCTGATTTTCAGGTGATCCAATTTTTCTCTTATCACTACGCATCCCTCACTTCGATATCATCCCCAAGTAATTACTTTGGAAAACAGCCTAGGCAGGCTATCGGTAAGGCACTAAAAGTTGTATTTTCACTTAGTTAAAAGATTACTTTTCACTTCCTGCCATTCCTATTGTCATTCATAGTCTGAAGGTAAGAAAACTTGAAGTGAGAATTCAAGGTTTAGAATAATTTTCTTGGTTTAGGCCCTAATTGGAAATGATTTAAACCCATCCTAACCCAATAATCTAATCTAACATACCAATAGTAAGAACCCCAAAGTGAGGATAGAAATGAGTCGACTTGAGAAAATCTCTTCTGATATTCCCACTTTGGGTTTCACCATTCTTTGATGAAATTTAATTAGGAGTGGCCAAGAATGGAAAGAAAATGTCTGGGTATGATTAGGTCCTAAGTTTGTTTTTCAAAAATAATGTTTCATGGAGCCCATATCTTTGAAAATTGGTTCTCATTCTTGGAAATATTCTTACCTTCAGACTTTTTCAACTTTATACTATTTTCAGTCTCATCCTCGGCTCTCCCACTTCAGTCCTTGGTTAGATTTAGTCAGTCATTTGTAATGTTAGTGGGAAGTATCCTTACCTTCTACAGGAATAAATCTATAGGGCTTTGTTATAATTGTTGGAAGCTAAACCCTTTTGCATACAATATAAATCCATGAACATTTATAGGCTTCCAACGAGGCTACCGAGTGCTTAGTAGGACTTTTTTTCTGCCATTCTGCATCACTTAAATGTACAACTCTGGACCAAAAGAGTAGAGTACTGTCTCAGTTTTTTTATGTAGAAAGGAGGGGCATAGTTATATCGAATAAATTATAACTGCTAAACTCTCGTATGTGCAGAAATATGTACTGCATACGAATGTTGCAGTTTCATGATAGTAGTGGTGTTTTGGGATTGTTTAACCTCCGTAACATCTAAGGTCATATGCCAGAGGGGACCTACAGTTCGAGTGGTGTTTACAATCTCCTCCTGAAGAGGAGACCTTGATAATACCTTTAAATTGTACACCTTTATGAGTAATATAGATTATAGAGTATCTCAAGAAATCTTAGAAAATTTCATGTTGGCGTCTGCAGAACAGCTGGATGGAAATGAATCATTTATTTTTCAACAAGACCTGGCTCCAGCTCATGCGGCTCGTGCAACATCTGCGTGGTTTGACGCTCATGAATTGAAGTACTACCATGGCCAGCTAATTCTCCAGATCTTAATCCGATAGAAAATTTTTGGAATATTGCTAGCAAAAAGTCCAAAAGCGTAGACCAGGAACACTTAGTGAACCGAAAGGGTGCTTGCTGACAACTTGGCAATCGATAACTACAGAAGAATGCAAGAGACTTGTCGACTCGATGCCACGTCGAATGGAAGCCGTAATCAGGGCTAAGGGTGGACCAGCTAAATACTAACACGCTGAGTTAAAAAGTCTTTGATAAATGTTTAATATATTGGCAGTACTCAATAAACATAATGAATTTATTCTATTTTTTTGCAACGCCTGACAAGATATTCTAATATTTTGATATGTCGCCATACATTAACTTTTCACTATTTAATAAGATTTTTGCTATATTTTTTTCAAAACTGGCACACAAAGGTGTCTCTTTATCATAATGGTGTCATAGATACTCGATATTCCTCACAAAGGTATATAAATTAAAGGTATTATCAAGGTCATGAGCGCATTTGAAACCGCATTCTATTTTTTTGGTCCGGTGTTGAAACTGCTAAATTATTCTATACTTTATTTACGGCACAAATTCTCCACAGTAGAATTCATCTGCTGTAATTTGGGGAACTATAGGATTCTTTAATGGTAATGAGGATCCAGTGTGATTTTCCAGAATATTCTTTAAAGTGCTGTTGAAAGAAATAATCCCACCTAGTTCCCGCATTGGAGACTAGATAATTATAATTAGTCCAGGCAATCTAGAGCAAAAATAGCTTCAACCTGGGCAAAATTGCTTCAGAAGCTTTCTAAACTGTTTCCAGCTCAGGAACCATTGCAGAATAACATATCCAAAATCCGACAAAATTGGACCCCGGGAACATCCCCAAAAATGAAATTCAAAATGGCGGACTGGCAGTTTCCTACGAAATACAATAAATTTTAATTTCGCTTTGTAGAGAGAGTTATGACGTTTTTCTTGATCAGTAAAATGTTTTAAAACACATTTTCGTTTCTAAATTAACCTATATGACACTAAAAATTGTATTAGGCGGCTAGTATTAAACTATGACGTCACGTAATGTAAATAAAATATACTGTATGGAGTGTATGTGAGAATGGACATTGCTACATCTTTATAAACTTATATTATATACAACTCTTTAATTCCTACTACCCACTATCAAATCTGCGTATTTGTGCTTGTCATTTTCTTTAAAACTGTTATTATGTACTCCTTTTAAATACTGCAACACAGTTTATTAATTTGTGTTTTCTGTTTCAGACTGACTCGGTGTACGGCTGACTCGGTGTGCGTCCGCCTTCAAGAATGCAGACCCCTGAAGAATTGTGCGTGATTTGTAAGGAGAAATTGGACAGCGGACAGGAAGTGGTTCACATCTCGCAAAAAGGAGCAGATGGTATAAATGCATCCAGCCGCAGCCGTGGAAGCGATGTTGTTGCAACAGCTGGAATAAGTGTTCACGTTGTATGTAGGAAAAGGTTTACGGATAAAAAGACCATTGAAATAAAGAAGCGACAGACCGCAGCCGAGGCAATACCAAGGAAAAGTGCTCGTTTTCATGAATACGCATTTTCCAGTGCTACTCACTGTTTGTTTTGTGATACCTTTGTGGACTTTTTTTCCAAACACAAACCAAAATCAGAGCATGTCAAAATAAGAACTACAGAGTTCTCCGAAACCATAAAAAGGTGCTGTGAAAGCCGCTGCGATGAATGGTCGTTTAATGTAAAAGGCCGTCTGGAGTATTATCTTCGTGATCTTCCTGCTGCAGATTGTGTCTACCATCACACCTGCAGCGTAAATTTTCGAAGTGGAAAAAACATTCCTCGCGCATACTCCTCCGACGATCATGATTCGAAGAAAGGGAGACCAACTAATGAAGAGCAACACCAAGCATTCCTTCAGACCTGTGCTTACCTGGAAGAGAATGATGATGAACAACTGTTGATTGGAGACCTAATTTCCAAAATGGAGGAATATCTTCAAGGAAGTCAGAGCTCTGTCTACGAACGCAGGCACATGAAGAGAAAGCTTTTAGAACGTCACGGAGACAAATCATAATATCAGGTGAAAGTGGGAAGGCAGATGTAGTAACACTACGAGAGACAGCTAATGAAATTCTTATAGATTATCACAAAAAGTCGAAAGAATGTGATATAGATATAGAGCTACAGAAGATTTACCTAGTAGAAGCTGCTGCAAAAATAATCAGAAGTGATATCAAGTCTGTCGACTCGCCTAGAAAAGATGTGTATCCATCTCCAAATGACATCACTGCAGAAAGTGCTCTTGATTACATTCCCAACAGTCTGAAATTGCTATTATCAAAAGCATTTGCGGGACAGGATGCTTCAAGAAAAATAGGTGCAATTGGGCAGAGCATTATGCAAGCAACCCGTCCTAGAGGATTACTATGTCCACTACAGATCGGTTTGTCGGTTCAGCTACACCACAACTTTAGGTCAAGGTACCTTATTGACGTTCTCCATCAGCTGGGTTACTGTTCGTCGTATGCAGAAGTAACAAGATTCGAAAGAAACGCGGCGCTGGCAAGTGGGTCTGGCTCTTTACTGTTGATGAAAACACTGCAGTCCTTCTAGCAGCAGATAACGTCGATCATGATGTCTGCACTTTGTATGGGAAGAATACCTTTCATGGAATGGGTATGATTGCCGCAATAACTCCGAAGATCAAGATCCACCCTTCTATTCACAGGCGTAATGTTGGTGACAATGACATTAAGAAGATTGCAACCGTTGACATTAGGGAATATAGACACGCGAGAAGCATGTTGAGGGACATCTCATTCCGCGAACTTCCAGTCCCACTGCCACCATAAGTCGACTTAGTCTTCTCTGGCAGATATCTTCAGCAGAAAGATCAGGTCCAAGTTGGTCCGGAACAATGCAGGCAATTCACGGTGGATCAAGTGTCTCACATCCAGGTGTGGCGTCGATCACGTTCCTTCCCATCATAGATATGTCGCCAATTGACATGACCTGCATATTTTCGACATTACTATATTTGAGCAAGATAGCACGCGATCAAAAAGTCCCATGCATTATTACCTTTGATCAACCTTTGTTCTGGAAAGCTTCCCAAATCATCAATGAACAGAGAGACCTGCAGGACATTGTTTTAATGCTGGGATCATTTCACACTCTGATGAATCTTTTGGGAGCAGTCGGTACTCTTATGAATGGTTCAGGATTGTCTGAAGTACTTCAAGAAATATACGGACCAAATGCCGTGCAACACATGATGTCTGGAAAAGCTGTTTCAAGAGCGATACGTGGTCATATGATAGTAGATGCAGCTCTTAGTACCTTACTAGTCGCAGACGTTTTCCCTCGTAATGAAGATGGAACTCCTCATGACCTCCATAAGGAAGCTTGTGACCTGCTCGACGATGTTATGACCGCCAAACAATCAGTTGAGGATGTGGAATCTTCGAATGCATTGTCTCAGATTGCTACCACTTTGGATGCGAAGAAAACTGACCTACAATCTACTTCGCAAACAAGTCAACTCTGGTTGGAATATCAGCGAATGATCAACATTGCACGTTCCTTGATAACAGCAGACAGAACCGGCTCGTGGGATTTGCACTTGCAAGCTATGCTGGAGACCATCCCCATAATTGCAGCAGCCGGACATCACAATTACCTGAAATCGATATACCTGTACCTGCAGAAAATGTTAAGTTTGCCTTCTGAAAATCCAGCCGTTAACAAAATGTTCCAGGAAGGTAAGTTTGTGGTAAGAAGAAGCGACAGATTATAGGCCGGACTCGGCACAGACCTGGTGATAGAACAAATACTAATGCGTTCCCTGAAAAGCAGAGGCGGACTGACACGCGGAAGTGGATTTACAGACATCCAAAGGACAACGTGGCTCTTTTCTATGCCTCTGTGTTCCACTTATAACTTAGCAATGCAGGAATACACCAGAGTTTTGTTGGAAAGTAGTGAACAGCACAAGGAAATGAGGGGAAGTAGACAAATCAGGGACAGTAATGACATGAAGAAAGTACTTGAACGTCTGGAATCCTTATCCCCATTCCATTCTACCTCGGGTCTCTGCAACATTGTAACAGGGCTAACTGCTGATCCTGGAGTTAACGTTCATCAATTGCATTCAATCGGTACGAACATTGTCGTAAAAATGATTGGGAAACAAGCCTTACATATTCTGCCAAAAGATCTGACAAAGTGAAAACACTAGGACCTGCTTCTGCCGTTGTGATCACTGATGCTTCAGATATAGAAGTAGATCCTGCACTACTGTTTCAGAGAATGATGACTGTTGCCACTGGCGGAGACATGAATCTTGAAGATGTCATGTGTTACGAACTGTGTGCATATCCTCCTGCATTGTTCGAATCACGAAGTATCTTGAGGAAACCCGATAAGTCTCAGCTAGCTCATGCAATAATCAAATACACTGACACTTTACGCATGGAAGAAGTTCAAGAAATTCAATGCACAGACCAGTACGTATTGGATGGTGGATCTCTACTACATCGTGTTTCCTGGCGTCAAGATGAAACATATGACAGCATCGCCAACTCATATGCCGATTTCACTCTGAAAACATATGGAAAAGCAATCATTGTTTTTGATGGCTACAGCAGCTCTCCTACGATCGAGGACATGACCCACAGAAGACGCAGCACCAAGACAAGCAGAAATGTGAATCTCAGTCCAAGCATGAAGTTTGTTGGCCAGAAGGAACACTTCTTGGCTAATGAAAACAACAAGCAAGCATTTATTTCCCTCGTAGGTGAGATGTTGAAGAAGCACGGGTGTATTGTTCACAACGCAGATGGGGATGCTGATGTGGACATCGTTCGTGCAGCAGTTTCCTCATCAGAAAATGCAACTACAACAGTAATAGGGGAAGACACCGACTTGCTGATTCTCCTTCTGTACCATGCCAAGGACAGTGGTTTCAAGTTGTACTATCGCAGCGATATAAGACGGGGACCATCTCCTAATCCTGTGTATGATATTCTCAGCATTCAATCATTGTTAGGCAATGACATCTGCAAGTATCTCCTGTTTGTGCATGCTTTCACGGGCTGTGATAGCACATCCAGAATTTTTTCGATCGGTAAAGCCAAAGCATTCGACACACTGATGAAGGTGGCTGAACTCCGTTCAGTTGCAAATACATTCTGTTCTGATTGTTGCCAACACTCTGACCTCTGACATTGAAGCCGCTGGAAGAAAGGCAATGCTTCTGTTGTATGGCTGCAAAACACTTGAATCCACTAACGCACTACGTCATCGAATGTTAGTTGAAAAGGTAGCTACAGCTAAATCTTTTGTTACACCCGAACGTTTGCCACCTACCGATGCGTCCACAAAGTACCACAGCTTTCGCACATACTTTCAAATACTAATCTGGAAGTCTACAGAAGAGAAGATCGATGCAGAACAGTGGGGTTGGTATGTAAAGAATAATTCCTACTACCCTACAGCCTGCGACAAGCCACCAGCTCCAAATTATCTACTCAACATGATCCGCTGCTCCTGCAAGACGAAATGTGCTACTTCAAGATGTGGATGCAAGCGTAATGGAATGCCTTGTTCAGCCGCTTGTGGCGAGTGCCAAATCAGTGGTTGCGATAACAACCCAAGTACCGGTAATCTATCCGATGATAGTGATTAAGAGGATTAATTTCTGTATGTTTGTGACCAGGTATCACTTCTTCTGTAATGAACATAACTTGAAACTGGGAAAAAAAATAATTGTTGTATTATTGATTATAAAAATCTGTAAAAAGCTATATAACATTATATTTGCGTAATAACTGGTTGTGTTGTATATTGTTGAATTATTTAAAACATTACAACTGAAAGAAAAAGCATCAAATGTATCTCTATAAATAAAAGCGTAAATTATATATATTTTTTTTTTCGTAGGAAACATCCAGTCCGCCATTTTGAATTTCATTTTTGGGGGTGTTCCCGGGGTCCAATTTTGTCGGATTTTGGATATGTTATTCGGCAATGGTTCCTGAGCTGGAAACAGTTTAGAAAGCTTCTGAAGCAATTTTGCCCAGGTCTAACTACAAATTGCCTGGACTAAATTAAATACTCATAAGTAACTGGTTCAATGCTATAGAACTGGATTGATAGAGGTTCATCCAGGATGTTATGTAAAATAAAGTTTTTATGGAATTACAGATAACAAATCTTAATTATTGTGCGCTTTCTATATATATATTATATATATATATATATATATATGTGTGTGTGTAACCTTTTTAGATCCTGCACTCTGTTCTCCTGATCTTTTTTGGATGGGTTTATTTCGAATCTCCAGAAAGTAAGTTTTTGTTGTAAAGCTTCTATATTTTATTATTGTTGTTGTTGTTGTTGTTGTCATTTACAAAAAATCAATACTTGTCTAAAATGGCCTATATAGTCACATTTTATACTGAAAATATAAGAAATCACAAGTGAAATGTAAATTATAGATATCCTTTAATTAATTTTTAACGAAAATGAAATATTTTGTGTTTGCAGTTGAAACCACTTACCCTTTGATACAAACGAGAGCAGGAATAATACTTCTTGTGGTAGCCCTAAAGATCATAATTTATATCTTCCTGTTATCAGGAGTTTTTATGGTAAGCTTGGTCACAAATGAACATATAATTTAAATCTGCTTAATTTACTCTATTTATAATATCATTTTAAGCCGTCATTCTTGAGAGTTTGTCTAGCAACACCAGTTGTACCCGTTACCTGTAGCGGATATCATTTCCCAGTAAAATGGAAATCAACTGTCTGCTATGTTTAGCTTTTCTAGTCTCCAACATGGGCGCCCGCTATGGTAGCAGGTATAGCCGGCTACTCATAACCAGTCCAGTCGAATGGGTTTGCCATATCTTGCTACTGGTATATAGCCAGTCTCAAGAGATAGTGATTTTAATTTTTACGCTTGACCTAACTTTTTTCACTTTCTATTTGAACTATGTAATTATATCTGTGATTTTGCGATAGTTTGTCACGCATGTGGAAATGTCGTATTTGCATAGTTATATCGAATAAATTATAACTGCTAAACTCTTTCGTATGTGCAGAAATATGTACTGCATACGAATGTTGCAGTTTCGTGACAGTAGTGGTGTTTTGGGATTGTTTAACCTCCGTAACATCAAGGTCATATGCCAGAGGGGAGCTACAGTTTAGGTTAGGATCCCAACCACGGGTCGCTACATCATCTGAACAAAGAGGATAGTCACCCAGCAGACATAACGTCGCTAACTTCGTTATTCTGACGCGAAGCGCCATATCAGTATAAATAGTGGTGTATGAATATGATACTTTGCGTGTGGTGCGAATAAAGGGAACTCTTTCAAGTGAAAGGAATGAAACCACCATAATTAAAAATGGGATGCGAGATTTAATTATAGGGCGTGGAAAGGGGTAAAAGTGGGTAAAATGGGTAAACGTGGATAAAATGAGAATTCTCATTTGAAAAATACTATTTGTGACTGTATTTATGTAAAGTATAAAATTTTCTTGAGACTCGCCAATATACCAAGTATTGATGAGCTACATACTGAGAAGGACAGACCTCGAGTTATACCAGTTACTCCCATTTAATGAAGCCTATAAGGTCATACACTCATTGGTGTGCATTTAATGCATTAAATTATAAATACAATCGTTCATTAAATAATTATCTTTTCAGAGGAGTTCAACTCTGCTTCGGTTATTCATTATCATCGAAGCTTTGTTCCTCATATTTCAAGACATAGGTTATGTTTACTACCTTGGAAAAAATGGGGGCAGTGTTTACGTTTTTCTGGTCATTCTAGTTTACTCTGTGTGCATTATTTTCCTGATCTCGTTGTTCACTCGTCGTTTATTACGCAGGTAAGCCATTGCAGTTACAAAATGGGGAATTTTCAATGCGTAGTCTAAATTCCAATATTACCAGAAGGGATTAAACGTAGAGGTTATGAATTCAAAAGTGTCCTCGATGTCAGCATACCGGGTTTAAAACATTTAAAACGTCGTCTTTTATCTTTTCTCTCATCAAATGCGCCAAATGATACAACTCCTAAGAAAAATAGTTTTGACTTCAGCATTTAACATTTTTAATTATTTACCTTTTAGTATGTGATATGTTATACTTCATGTACCGCACAAATGTCAAATGGTTCAAATGTTGATACATCTCATAACAGTTGAAACAAGAACGTAAACGTAAACGATCATTTCTTCACTAATTTTTACTCCCCTTTAGTGACTAATAACGGCAACAATATATCCATTCTATATATCTAAGTACTAAATTAATGATGGACCGCGATGTTGATGTAACATCAAAACATGTATACGTGATTAAATCGATAATCCTACAAGTGCCACAAAAATTGAATAAATGCAATACTGCACCATCAGTATTTGAGATAATAAATAAAGCAATATAATGACTATGATAATGACTCTATAATACTCTACGAGTATAATGTTTGATTCACAAACAAACGTGTTGTTACACGTGTTGTCGATGAGCGCAGTAGTTGGGGAAGGACGTGTAATTAACATCGAACGAGTAAATGAAGATCAGTAATTTTCTGACTTATCCAACGAAAGTTTTTTTCAGTCATGAAATTAAAATATTTTGAACAAACATTTTTTTCTTTGAGATCATATTCAATAGTTGATATAATGCCAACATCGCATCAACACTTGATCGATGGAAGTGTATTACACCTACAGGAAATGTATTTATTAAATTATTTTCAATTATATTTTATTCATTGCAGATCAGTAATGAGGCCAAGCAATCCAGTAGTCATGTATGAACGAGTCAAAACTCTGTCCTATTTATATTTAAAGTATCATTTATTTAATGCAAGAATTTCTCTTTTTGTATCCCATTATGTAAGAGTTCAATTTTAAAGTTTTGAGAACGTCTTTGCAGTATATACTTCTGTTTTTTTTAAAAGCATTTTTTTCTGTTTTACTGTATATCGGTACAAATAAGTGTTTGTACAGAATTCAAGTTTTGAGTATATTTTCACGGAATTATTTAACCCTTTCGGTACTGTTGGGGGATATAAACCTCTTTCACAGTTGCGTGGTATAGGCCCATAGGGCACAAAGTTCCACTAAAATTTTTAATTTTCACGCAAAATGTCGGTCAAAGCTTTTCACTCAGTCATTTCAGCTTGATGTGCGACTTCAGTATTTGTATAAACAGGACAAAAGTCTAAATATCTGAATTGTATACACAATATAGATACACAGTAATTTGTAAAGCTTTAAAATCTAGTATACTCGTATTTTGTTTCTTGGAATAAGTGTCGTACATTTCGAGAATTTATTCAAAGATTTTACATTTCGGTTTTGTATAAAAATATTTCGTGGATTCAGACGCTTTGATAAAACTGTTTTTTACACACACACACACACACTGAAAGATGGAATGTAACGAATTTTGAACTTTCGTCTTACTTTTGTAACCGATTTGAATTCGACTAACCGCAGAGCACAATTTACGTCTTCAGCTGCCGCCATTTTGTAGTACTGTATCGTCTTGCTCAGACTACACCAACACCTTGACCGGATAGTCTAACTTAGTTTAGGGTAACCTTAAAAAGAAAAACTTTCGTGTAAAGTTTGTAATTCCGTTTACTGTTTTCTCCTCTGAAACAGGTAAAAAGTTACATTTTAATTTTATAACTCTTCAAGAACTTTATACAGGGTGTTCTAAAATTACCTAGTAATCTTTTATATGTCTGTCCATCAGTAGTCGGACGTTGTGAACAATGTGTTCAAGTTGAATGAAGACACTTTGAACATCTAAAATAAACGATTATTGTTGCTTTTCTTATTGTTGCTGTATTTGAAATAAAATTGTTAAATATCGCATAATTTTTGTTAAGATATTACGTTCATGTAAGTTTACTAGGTAATTTTAGAACACCCTATATATATATATATATATATATATATATATATATATATATATATATATTAGGGTGGGGTGAAACGTAATTCTTTGTGGAATATTTATTTGCTTCACCTATAATTTGCTGTATTGGGTTCTATTGATGACATAAAGTGATATAAAAGAAAAATCAACTTTGCCCTACTAGCGCATTTTTTAGAAAAATAAAATGGCCGCTAGTCAAACATATAAATGCTTATAACTTGAAAAATATGCATCCAATTAAAAGACACTATAGAATAAAAATTATTCAAAATAAAAAAAAATACATTAGAAAGTGCCCTTTTATAAATTATTTTCTCAATTTTAAATTTGATCAAAATTTACCATGGTAAATGATATCGCAAATAAATAACTTTTTTTCTAAATAAATGAAAAATTCTTTGATGACCGAAGTTATATTACTTCTATAATAGTTAATAACATTATATAATTTTGAATATTCAAACTACAATCTACAACAACACTAATCAACGAGAGAAATTATTGATATTTTATTACCACAATTGCAGAAACATATAATTTCAATACACTTCCAAAAAGATCCCTTTTCAAAAATCGTGAAGTGTTTGCTTTTATGAAATTTTGGTGAATTATTTCAGTCTCTAATTAAAAGCTAATTGTCAAAAAGCGAAGTAATTTTTTTCTTGGTTTCCATACATGGCAGCAATGAACGAGACCCAATTCTTGCTCTTATAAATCCATCACGGGATTCTCGGGAATATACAGATGAGGCCACATCAGTGACAAGTTTTATTGCCCTCTCGACACTTTGTGAATGAAGTGGATAATTGATTGGGTAGGCACAGTTTTTTAACCCTAAGTGCATTGAGTTCAATATTTGTGAACATAGTGAGGGGAGGTTCAGTCAGCATTTCTTTTGACCAGTAAATAATATCATCCCATGCGTTTACGTTGAAATTTATCTCAGGAACCTTAAATTCTCTGATTTTGGACACATTTTCCGTCTTTGGTCTAATGTTCATGATGAAATCAACTGCTCTGTTTCGTTTTTGTTATGTTGTATCTGATAACATTGCTATCAGAACATTTTCGCAATGAGCAAAATATGCGTTTCTAGCAATGTAAGGCTTCACTACATTCTGAACATCCTTTGGAAGAAGATGAAATCTTTTAATTGCTCCAAATATGTGATGTGGTCCATTCCATATATATGGTCTACTCTTGATATCGAACCAGCTTGGTCCATAATTTGTAACAATGAAGAAAATTATTGAATAAAGAGCCAATGAAGGAGTTTTCTCTGCAATGTATAGGCAGCAGACACGATTTGCTGATGTCAGCCATCGAGAATGGTTAAGTGGTCCGGGTTTTGTATTTTCCAAATCTTTTGGGACATTCCCACTTCTTATAGCCACGATAATTTTGTACAAATACTGTTGATCTTGGCTAAGATCATCGATAACCTCTTCTGATGTGTTAAATCAATGCCTTCTCTAATTGGTTTGAAATTGACTGCAGGCATTTTTTCACATTCTTTCAGTGCTACTCCGATTTTTCCAGTGAAACATGTTGGACCTTTTGTTTTACCATCAAAATGTTCAAATAAGTGTCGAAGGGGAAGTTCATTTGTATGCAGCATACAAATGCTCCATTGTAACGGTTTCTTTAGTTTTTCTTCTATGAGGTTGATGATCCCACCCATGGCACCTGTGTTGGTATTTGTACTGTCACAGCCTATGAGACGAATGCTCTCATTAATAGCTGCCTCTTGAAAGGAGAACAAACTATCAGCTATATCTTGAGCTTTACCAGAAGAAGGAACTACATGGGTTAAATATTCATTTCCTGGCTCAGACACCAAAACATAAGTGTTCCTCTCTAATGGAGTCTCCGTACTATTTGTTTCCTTTCTTTACTTTCACCAAAGTCTTGTCCTTTCTTCCGTCAAAAAATATAGCAGATATGACAGCAGGATTAGCTTTACTCTCCATCACCAAACTTTTTCTCATTTTCTCTCTTTCCCGTCGGATTTTATTCTTGTCAATCAAAAGCGTACTATCTTCTTTAGTGATTGTTCCATAATCAACTAAAGCAGCTGCTGCTCGATCTGAAATTCCAAATCTATCGGCTTCCATCGTTACAGTAGGCAATGGAAGTCTCATTTGACCTTGTATGGCAACTGACTCAGTCTGATTCACTCTGATGTGGGTCTAATTCATATTGTGTGGAAGTACTCTACATCTGAAAAACACACTATTTCGGTTAAAATATGAGAGTCCTTCATTTCTCTTCTTTTAACCATTCCTGCTTCTGTCCGCAATTTCCTAGACTGCATTTTTTTAATTCTTTTTGTCATGACTTTATCAACGCCCCCCTATTTTCATTGTACGCGTCGATCGCTGATCCTGTAAAAACAGAAGCTCTTCTTTTGGTACCTTCAGTTCTCTTCGACAGGTGCATCTTATGTGAACATCTTCGCAGCTCTCAGGACAGCCAAAGTTTTGATGGGAGATAAAAGGGCATTTACAGGCACTGATATCGAATAATTCTTCCAAGGTGTCATTAAAATTTTCTTTAATTTTGACACTACTTTTTGATCTACTAAGATCGTTTGCTTTGCCGATGAACCACTTTAATTTGATATAAACTGATTTGTCAACTATTGCAGGAATTGAAGCTTTTCTCCAAATACAGAGTATATCTTCAGTAATTTTGTTGAAAATATCAAAGTTATGTGAAGTCACTGAAGTGGCTTCTTTTAAAAGAACATGGTATTGGCCCACCTGTTTATTTGTTGGCAATGTTGTAAGAGGAAGCTCTTGTGCGGTTCCAAATATAAAATGTGGTTTTGATTGACTCCTTGTAGCTCTAATGTTTGAAGCAGAAGCCATATTTGTTACTAATTATCAGAAATTACCAATTCCAAATCCAACAAAAACCTGAAAAATAAAAAATTTCATTAAACATCTGAAACATTTATATGAGGTAGAAAATGTGAAATAAACAATTTTTGCTTCAGCAAACTTTTTTGTAAAAAGAATACTTTTCGAGTTATGAAGCGTATAATGACTGGCTGGCGGCCATTTGGGGGGGGGGGCTTATTTCTTGGTAGGCTCAACAATTTAGTCCCATCTATTAAGTTTACAGTTGAAAAAGAAAATGATGGAAGCCTATCTTTTCTTGATCTAAAAATTTGGAGATGCTCTAATCAGTTCAAATATGAAGTCTACCGTAAGCCTACTAACAATAACTCTTATGTGCATTTTTATTCTGACCATTATCCTTCGATTAAATCCTCTATTTTCTCTGCTATATTTCTTCGAGCATTGAGAGTTGTCAGTCCTGAATTTTTAGATTCCGAGTTATGCAATATCATGAATATTGGTACTAAATTATGTTATCCTATTTCATTTTTAGATAACTGTCTTAAGAAAGCCAAGAATAGGTATTATAATAATGTAATTGTAAAGGAATTTCAGCGTAAAAATATCCTTAGCCTACCTTACCATGTTAATTTTCAATACCTTTCAACTGTACTTAAAGCAATTGGCATTAATGTAATCTTTAAGTATAATAATACTGTTAAATCACGCCTAATAAAGAATAGCCCTGATAATGTTGTTGGTTGTGTGTATTCGATCGGATGTACACAATGTAACTCAGTATATATAGGCCAAACCGGTAAAACGTTAGATATTAGGGTAAAACAGCACAAATATGCTTGTAGAACAGCTAATAATTCCAATGCTTATTTAACCATATGTATAGATGTAACCATAGCATCAAGTGGGATAGTTCTAAAGCGCTTGTTAAAAACAGAGATATAATTATATAATAGAAAGAAATATTCTAGAATGTGCATTTATTCATTTTAAAAACAATTTCAATAATAGTGCGGGGACGTATAAAATTGACGATATCATGTTAAAATTTCTTTTGCCTCTCATTAACCCTTGTTAAGTATGTGCTAATTGTTTTGTTTTTCCTGTACGTTGTATATATTTATGGGCATCTCGCCTTTTATCTTCATTCCCTGACGAGGTGTAGCTTTGAATACACGAAAGGCCTTGGAATCGTTTTTCTTTTTCCTTGTGGGTTTGCAGCATTCATTCATTTCACGTGTTTTTGTGAAATTCATCCCATATATATATATACACACACATATATATATATATATATATATATATATATATATATATATATAATTATATATATATACACACACACAGCAATCGTTACCATTTAGCAATAAATAGTTATTTGATATAAGGGTTTTCAGTAAAATGCAGTCAAATGGTTTAGGCATTTACTCTAGCAAAATATAGCTTAACATATAAGGTATTTTTATATCAATCATAATATATTATATATATTATGATAATATATATATGTATATATATATAACATAAATATATATATATATATATATATGGGCTACGTAGTGGCCGATGTCGTAACACCGCTTCTCGGAGATCAGCGAAGTTAAGCGACATTGGGTCTGGGTAGTAGTTGGATGGGAGACCGTCCTCTGCGCTCAGATTATGTAGCGACCCGTGGTTCGGATCCCACGTAAAGCTGTAGGTCCCCTCCGTCATATGACCTCAGATGTTGCGAAGGAGGTTAAACAACCCAATTAAAAAAAAAAATATATATATATATATATATAATATGTAATATATATATATATATATATAATATGTAATATAACAGAAATGCATTGTAGGTTATCTTTACAATCTTTATGTTTAGTTACGAAATCGACCGTTCTAGAATACTCAAAGCAGTTTCTGCCGAGATTGCTGAGCAGCGAAAGAGTCAATAAGATCTGTATAGCTAAGAGCTCTCGTGAGTTCCGATTCAATACTCAGGATAGCTAAAGAGTTGAGACGATCTTCTGACAGCACTGACCAAGTTAGCACTCTTAATTGGTTCTGCGAAATCGGAGCGCTAACCGAAACAGCGCTAAGTGAAATCAATATTCTCATAGGAATGAATGTACTGTAAATAACTTAATTCCTTCCTCGGAAAAATAAATAAATAAATGTAAAAGATTTTAATTTGATCCCTAATTACTAAATGATGAACAGAAACAAAGTAAATAGTGACAACTTTATTACAAAGACATATTTAGTGTAAACACAATATAAAATGGCATAAAATGTATAAAAGAACCGTGGCCGGTCGATTCGCCGACGGACGTTTTGCCGAACGGACGATTCGCCGACGGCTGTTTCGCCGAACGGACGATTCGCAGAACGGACGATTCGCCGAACGGACGATTCGCCGAATGGACTGTTATTAATAAAAAAAAAAAATAATTTAAATTTGAAAATTAGTTGTTAACTTTTATAATTTAAGTCTTGCGTTTGTGCCTTTATAGTTTAAGCTATTCTGAAACGTTTGTTGCCTTTTATTAAATCTTAGTAACTTATGTCTTAGGTTTTCGCACTTAAAATTGCAGTCATCCTGGAACTTTTACATTGTTCACTGTTCAGTAACCCACAATGCCTCTTCAATTTATTGATTCAGAGAAAGGCCATAAAAAGTTAGTACACCCTTGACGATTGGTTAGGTTAAGTCATGATATTTTCGTTAGTTTACTGTTAAAATATACGAAAATATCACGACTTAACCTAACCAATCGTCATTTTTTTAAATAATATTAGTGATAGTTTCTCGAGACAAATTGTATCTGTAGACAAATTATTGTAGTTAAATTGTATCTGTAGACAAATTAGTGTAGTTAAATTGTATCTGTAGACTAATTGTTGTAGACAAATTGTTGTAGATGAATTGTATCTTTAGACAAATTGTTGTAGAAAAATTCGCTGGACACCGTCAAAGTGAATTCCATGGTCTAAAACGAAAGTTTTAAATTATACAATATACACCGAGAAAGAGATATATATATATATATATAATATATATATATATATATATATATATATATATATTTATATAGTATTATCGATATAAATTTATTTAAAAAAGGTATCTATGTTTTTACGTCAAGCGTCTATAACTGTCAATTTAACATAATTTAATATTTTAACTAAATAATTCAATAACATTTAATAATAACCTTTAATAACATGTGTGTGTGTGTATTTTGTCATAGAAATATTAATGACAGTCCATTCGGCGAATCGTCCGTTCGGCGAATCGTCCGTTCGGCGAATCGTCCGTTCGGCGAAACGTCCGTCGGCAAAATGTCTGTCGGCAAAACGTCCGTCGGCGAATCGACCGGGTACCCCCTCGCCGTAGGTGAGTTTGCGAAGCACAAACCCCGCCCTTAGGGCAGGGAGCCGAAGGCTCTGCTTATATATATATATATTATAAAATTTAGAATTTCTTGAATTTCATATCTATGACAACTGACTATGGGCTTTATTTTTACACTCAAACTTTTCTGTTTCGAGTGTTCTACAAAGCATTTCATTTCATTCTAATACAGTAGGCTATACTCGTACCTCTCATTTTAGCAAATAATCGTGACAAGTTTGCAGTAAAAAATCTGACAAAAGTTCTCGTTTCCCGCCAATGAACGCAGACTTTTGTGTGGCACATGTTTGATGCGTCAAATATGTCCACCGACGCGACGCGACGCATTTAAACGAAGTCACTCGTTAATTGTACGAGTGTTGCCACAAATTTTCAGGTGCTACATATATCAAGTAATTCTAAAATTACATTTAAATCCATTTTTACTTTGAATTAATGCGAGTTAAGCGTTTTCTTATTCATGAAATACGCGAGCAAATAATTAAAACTTTATTTTTTAAATTTAATTGTTTAAATAAAATAAATAACTTTATCGGAATCGAATGATTTAGGCTTCCGAGTTACTGACTATACTACGAGTAGAATGAAACGTAATATACAAAATGAAGAGTTGAACAACAACAACAACAATAAAAAAAACTCGTAAATTTAAAAATTTAAAAGTATAAAATTTTAATTTCAGTACCGAGTTTCTTTTCAGAGAAACTTCTTTAAAACAAAAATTTCGTAGTAATGAATAATTTCAGTTTTAAATTAAAGTTAGACTAATCGTTTCATTCTAGCTTAAGATGAAGTATGTTATACTGGAGTTTGTTGGTTGTCGGTAAGTTCAGTGAAGTTGGAGTGATAAAGTATGTTCCATTATATACTTTCTTCAACTGAAAATTTCAGGAAATTCATTTCATTCTTGAAACAAAATTCATTTTATAATGAACAAAATTCTAAATTATCAGAAAGCCAAATTTCTAAGTTAGATAAGGACGTATTCGGTGCGTCACGAGTTTGTTTAATGAACTTTTTTTTTAATTTTAAGGAAAGTTTCTCAAAGGAAATAATTTTTTTCCTCAAAATTTACTTTTCTGCTTCAGTAGTGCAAATTTTAGTCCTTTTCACAAATTTTAGATTTCAAAATTCATTAGCTGTCGTTTCGACGAGTTAAAATGACCGATTTCGGATCGTTTCTCTTATCGAGACCAAAGAGGGCTATACAGGACCGTTTCTGGCCATTAGGGGGCCCTAAGCAGTATACCCATTTGAGGCCCCACCCCTCCATCCACCAACTCACGCCTTACTACATCACCTCAGCACACACACAAAAAAAAATGGCTGTGTTAATAAAACACAATTATGAAACAATTTTAATGAAACATTTATGTCCAAAACAACAAATATGTACTTTCAGAGGACAAACAGAAAAAATACTCTTCATGAAATTCTTGAAAATGAGCTTATACATTATTTAGAATAAATGACACAGAACTATGTATAAAAAAATAATGCAATTATCAACTACCAAACAATTACTAACTCTACAATACAATCGTGTAATAGCTAACAGTTATACAGAACAATTTGTATCTTCAAAATTTTTGCCTCCTAGATTTTTTCTGGACGAAATCATCAATAACATCATCATATGAAATCTCCCTGCCAACATTGTACAATGTAGAGGAAGATCCCCTGAAAGCAAGGTTTCTCTCTGAGACTCTGCCATTGATTCGATTATACTTACAAGACGTGTGAGAACATCTCGCCAGCGTCTTCGCTCTACCTCCATTAATGACATTTCAGTTTGGTCAATGGTCCTCCCAGTTTTTAGCCGCAGTTCCAGATCCTTCCATGTTGCCATGTTATCTGCATGTTCTGAACTATTTTCATGGCCTTTCAGAAGCGAACCAACGTTTATCCAGTCTGAAAGTCCATCCGTAATTAGTTTGTACGACTTCCTTGAAAACACCTTGCAGCAGAAGCAATAAAGAGCATCATTCCTTCTAGAGTACATCAGCCAGCTTCGCTTTTTTTTTCCCCCATTCATTAATGTTCTGTACATGTAATGGTGATGAAAGCTTCTACCGTCCTCTCTTTTAGGGAATGTGAAATCTGGACTGATTTGAAATGGTCTTCGAGACACCAGATCTGTCTTCAAGGCATCTGACAGGACAACTGGCCAGTCATACGGATCAAGCAGTGGAGCAGATCTTGGTTCTTGTTGCTCAGTAGAAATGCCTGTGTGTGGTGTTTGAAGTTGAACAGAAGATGGGCCACTTGTTGGTTCATCAGGCTCTACTTCTACTGGTGTTTGAGGTTGCATAGAGGATGGTCCTGCTGTTGGCTCATGATGCTCATCAGGCTTTGCTGAGGATGGCTTTTCCAAATATTTCAGTAGTGCTCCTGAGAAGGACATAATATTACATATTCTGTTATATTTTGCTAAAATACTCTTTCTTATCTTGTTTGATAATTGATCTGTGTGAACAGAATTTGAGGAGATGTGATCCATTAAATTTCACATTTCGAAATATAAATATTACAGAGACTAGCTTACTCTACACGATTCCTGAGCACTTGCCTAGCTTGATGGTCTACCTAACCTAGTTGCCTGAACTTTAATCATAAGAATATACGAGTGGCACATCTCACCTGTGCTACTGGAAAGCTTCTCCTCCTCTATTTTCTTTTTTTTCCGTTTTTCAGCTCCTGATGGATAATGTCGTTTCATTTTCCAAGATGCACGAAGTCACATCTAGTTAACCACAACTAATCTGCTAAATAATAATAATAATCATGATAATAATAATAATAATAATATAATGTTTTACAATACTAGAAAAATTAAGCATTTCGGAAAGTATAAGCATATAGTAAGAATAAAGTTAAATAATATAGAAATAAGATCTCACAATAGTTATTTACACATAACGACCAAAACGTTTCGTTTGTCTCCGTTTTATCACAATTGTCTCATACAAAAACTTTAATTAATACGACAATAATAATAATATTATTATTATTATTATTATTAAGGATAATAATAATAACAATAATATTAATAATAACTTCAGCTATATTCCTATTCTTGCCCACTGAGCTATGACCTGGGAGCCTGTCTAGGGGCCCCCTAGTAGCAGCAGGGCCCTAAGTGGCCCTTAGTCTGATTATGCTAGGAAACGGCCCTGGGGCTATAGTTTCTTATCAACAACCTTTTTTACAATTAATTATTTTAGAGTTATTCAAAAAATTTAATTTAAGTTTGAAGCATTTCAAGTGGAAAAAAAATTAACAGAAGTTACAAGGCCTTTCTGTAGTAGCGGAGAATACGTTAAAGTGAAACAGATTACAACTTCCTATGCGCCTTTGGTTCTCATCCCAGAATTCCACATGAAGTCTTATGGACTTCCAAAGTTTATGAACATAATACTTCATGTCGTCTAGTTTTATTTGCAATTAATACTTTTCATCATAACTTAGCCAAATTATTCATTTCAATACTTTCTGAATTTTCAACGAATAATTATATGGTTAAGGATTCATTCTCATTTGCTGAAGAGATAAGAAATATCAATAATGCCTCGTATCCCACGGTCAAGAGCGGATTAACCTCTACGGAGCCCAGGGATTAAAGTAAGTTTGGGGTTCCTTTGCTCCTCAATTAAAAAACCCATGAATTTTGGTATAAAAATTTTTATTTCTTTTCACAATTAAAGTAACAAAATCAAAATGTGCATAACTAAAACATGTTTGGCGCTGGCAAAGAAAAACCGTCACAGCAATATTTGTGCGAAAAATGCTCTGTATGAATTGGTCCACAATTAACCCACCCCTTATATCTCCAGTCTAACTATAGAGTAGATCAAGTCTTGCCTAGAGGGGTCAGCCTAGAGATTCCGGAAATGGTCCAGAGCGGGCAGATAAATTGAGGTCCACAGTAGGATTCCTCACAAGATTAGGTTAGGGCAATCTACCTTCACCTTTGTTAAGCTATGAGTTGATGCTGGGTCTTAGGCCACAATGTAGACCTAACTTGTCTGACCCAGCTTAATTTAATGTGATTAACTTACTGGTGTAAAAACTCAATTAGTCACTTACTTTTAGTTATTGGAGTCTCTCCCTTCTCCGGTTGTGTAATTGTCGAGAGCGCACTTGCTGGTACGTCCTCTCGCCCGTTCCTCGTTTCGTTCTCCCTTTGTTCTCCTCTTCGCGGGGCTTTTTTCACCAGCGTTGTCTTGGTTTTTTCCTCGGTTGGTTGAGCGGTAATGTATCTATTACCGAGCACGCTCCTCCCACACAGTATATAAATACTAGTGTGGAGAATAACTCTGGTGAGCAACCAATTGGTTTCATCCACCCAGTTATTGACATAAAAGGAATTTAATAATTGTTAGATTAACTACCTACCTACTCAGTGAACCATTTTCGTTACCTCCCAACTACCCACTCATCAGTTTTCCATATACTGGGGGCCCCGGGAGATAAAAATTTTGGTGTCATTGTCACCAATTTTTGTGTCTGAGTGTAGACTAGCTAACTATTTAACTGTAAATGCCTGTTAATCTGATTAACAGTGCCTATCCTCACCTTCTCATGGAGAAGGTGTAGCATTTAATTAGAAGAGAAAATATACATCCATAGGATGAAACTGTCTATGGTCTTTACCATAAGAAAAGAAAAAATGAAAGTTAGAAGATAAAATTACAATTCCCCAGCATCTATTTTTTGTTGTAAAAATAGTCGCGCCTTTAATGCTGTTTGTCGCTGAGGTCTTGTGTCTGTCAATGTTGTAGTAGGATGCGTTACCACTCCTACTGTCAAAGGAATAGTTACTGGAAGTTCAGTGTCTCCAGTTGTTACTGTCAGTGGAGAAGGTTCTCCAAAGTCCATTGTTTTGGGTCCAGACTCTAAAGGGTACAAAAGAGAAATGTCTCTTGTTGTGTCACCCGTTGAAGTCCTTAATTTGACCACTCTTGTTACCCCGTCTGCCCCTGGTCTGAGTTCTGAAACTCTAGCCAGAGGCCAGTATTGTCTTGGAGTACTGTCATGTATGAGAACATGGTCCCCTACCTTAATTATGTCAGACCAATCCTTCTTAGTCATTTGTTTATCTCTCCCTTAGACCCATCAAGTACTCAGTTTTCCACTGTTTAATGAAATGAGCTTTAACTCTAATTAAATGTTGTAACTTAGTCTGGAGTTCATTATGTCGTTGAGTCCAGTTTGGGTCTTCTGAAGAGTCTATATTGTAGTCCGGCAGGAGACTAACTTGTTCTCCCCGAATCAAATGATTTGGAGTTAATGGTTCCGGGTCATTAATGTTGTCACTCACATAAGTGAGTGGTCTATTGTTAATGATGTTCTCAATCTCAGCCAGGAGAGTGAGTAACCCAAATAAGTGTATCTGTTTTTTGCCAATTGCTTTCTTCAAGCAATTCTTTACCGTTTGTATATTCCTCTCCCAGATAGAACCATACCAAGGAGAGGCAACCGGAATATACTTCCACTTTATGTTTGAATTTTGTATATATAATTGTGTGATTTCATTGCTTAACAAGTCGTGGATGACTTGTTCACCAGCTTTGAAATATGTAGCATTGTCAGTCCAAACTGTCTTTGGTACTGAATGTCGTGCACAGAATCTCTTAAAGACAGCAACAAAAGATTCTGCTGTAAGGTCCTCCACAACATCCAAATAAACAGCTCGTGAAGCAGCACATGTAAACAGTACAATGTACATTTTTTGTTCAGTGTCACCCACCCCTACAGTCAATGCTCCTGTATAGTCAATGCCTACAGTCTCAAAGGGTCTGTTGAGAGTAACTCTCTCCTCTGGCAAAGCAGGAGGATTTGGTTTCCTATAGGGCCTAGCATGAATACGCCTACATGTGACACACTCACTCAGGACTGTTTTAACAGTGATCCTTCCCTTGGGTATCCAATAAGTTTTTCTTAATGTAGTTAGTGTCTGTGGTACCCCCCATATGATATACATCATTGTGTGTTTTTCTGATGATTAATGTTGTCAAATAGCTAAATCTAGGTAAAAGGATTGGATTTTTGCTTTTGTATGACAGTTTTGATTTGTCTAATCTCCCTTTACACCTTAGAAGGCCTTCCTCATCTCTGAACAAGTTTAGATCCACAACTACTGATGGTACAGGTTCTTTTGTTTGTTTCCCATTAGTTAAGAATTCTAACTCTTTATTGTACTCTTTTTGTTGTGCTTGGCCTATCCATCCAGTATTTGGTTGCAACTTCTGTATAATTATGATTATTTTTATTTAGCTGTTTGTTAATTGTAGTTAAACAGTTGTGAGCAAACCTCAAACAGTAGGCTGTAACCCTGACAAGTTTGTTGAAATCAGAATACTGTTCATAATTAGTGATTGGTTCAACCTTTTCATTTGAAAAGATTAATTTAATGTCAAGTTAACTTGTTCCACAGGCCATTGGTCTGTATTACAGAGCCACTTAGGTCCCATAAACCAAGTTTTGTTTGACTTCAACAACTTGTAGGATAAACCTCTGGTCAGAAAGTCTGCTGGATTCTGTTTAGTTGGAACATAGTGAAAGTTTACTTGTAGGCTTTCATTAGCGTCAGCTATTTCTTTTAGCCTATTTCTTACAAAGATATTCTTACTATTAATGCTATCATTCCGTATCCAGGCAAGACAAATCTGACTGTCAAGCCAGACGTGGATATGAGTTAAAAACACATCATAGTAAGCATCCTTAAGCAATGAAATGGTTTTAATGGCTAATGTAGCAGCCAATAGTTCCAATTGAGGTATGGTTCGGGTAGGTTTGAGAGGTGCAACTTTCCCTTTTGCATAAATTAGATGACTTTCTGTAGGGCTTACAAGATACGCACAGCACCCATAAGCTTGTGTGCTTGCATCAGCAAACACCTGAAGTCTCTGGGGCTTATCCCTAAACCCACAGCACCTTTGAATTTTAATGTTCTGCACTTTTGTTAAATCAGTAGCTAACTTCTTCCAAGATTTTTGATTTTCATTTGTTATTGGATCATCCCATCCAACATTTGTCCTCCAAATTTCTTGGAGGAGAATCTTTGATTTTATTGTTGAAGGCAGGAATAGACCCATAGGATCAAAAATTTTGGAAGCCTCTGATAATATTTGTCTTTTAGTATTTGCTTCCTCATCAAGTTTAAAACCTTTAGTACAGATTGAATCATGACTGTTAGAAGTTGCATCCAAATACCAGTTCATACCTAAAGTTTTAACTCTGTCTGATGGCTCAGTAAGACCATTATTATCCTTTAAAATCTTTTTGTTTAAATCCTCATCATTTGAAATCCACTCTCTAAGTTCAAAGTTACCTTGTTGCATAATGTTTTGAGAGTGTTCATAGACTTCAGATAATTCAGATTTTGTTGTCGTTGAGCCTATTAGATTGTCTACGTAAAAATGTTCCTTAAGGAAGTTCAATGTTAAAGAGTTATTAAACTGGTTTAAATGATGTCTAATTGTCAATGCTAATAGGCTAGGTGAGCAATTGGCTCCAAACAACACAACATTAAATCTATAGGTTATGAACCCTTTATTCAAATCAAATGGATCCTTGAACCATAAGAACCTAAGTTGGTTCTTATCATATTCATTTTTAAGATTTATTCTCAAAAATGCCTTTGAAATGTCACTTTGTACGGCATATTTGCCTAACCTGAACCTCAATAAGATCTTCACAAGGTCAGAAATGAGATTAGGACCCTCAATCAAGCAATCATTCAAACTGTGTTTTCACTGTCTTTGAGGCTACAGTTATACTACTCTGAGTTTTTTTGGGGCATCTTGTCGATAAACCCCCCTGTGGGTTAAATAATGACAACCATCTTTTTTAAAAGGGTTATTTGTTACTTCTTCAATGAAGCCTTTCTGTAGCTGTTCTTTGAAGACATTATTATATATTTTTACATTATCATCTTGTTTGAGTTTTTTCATTACTTTATATAAATGTCCTTTAGCTACTTTGAGATTGTCTCTTAAAGTTGGACAATTTATTTTCCAAGGTAACTCAATAAAATAACTATTGTCTTTGCACTGAATGGTGTCTTCAAATCTTTCTACCATTAACTGATCTTCTGAAGTTTGATTTGTGTCATGTATACCCACAGATTCTAGCAACCATAAAGTTTGAATTGCCTCATCCAAAGTTTCATTTGATAATGATGAATTAATGTTCTCAGTTGAGATAATATTATTCAAAGTGTTGCTATTCTTACAGGTGTTATGTAGGACTGAGTTGAGGCACATAGTATTTGTTGGTCATGAACTGTTTTGGTTTAGGTCTAGGTTGTATTCTGATAGGTCACCCAAAGGGGCTATCCCTGATGGAGTCTGAATAGCTATACCATTACCTATCTCTACTATGCCCTTATGAATAAGATTAATATAATCTGCCCCTATTAGCATTTCAATGTTAGCTACTGTGTTGTTAGTGATATGTCTATCAGCTATTTTGTAGTGTTTTCCCAAATGATTTATGGTTTGTTCTAGTTTGGGTATAACCAGTTTGTTTTGTCCTACTTTAGAAATAATAACTGCTTCAATTTTCTTGAATTTACTTTCTAAATGTAGTTCCAGGTCAATTGTCTTATAGCTATTTTTGTCCGAGTTATCCTTAACAAAGGATGCAATATTGAGGTTTTGTTCATTCGGGTTTGGTGTCAAACCCAATTTATTAACTACATTTTTTGAAACAAATGTTTGTTGAGAACCACAGTCTATAAGACATCTTACTGGAGTGGTACTACCCTCACTATTCACTAAGTCCAAAGTAATAGTTGGTAAAAGAATCTCAGTGTTTCTTGTTACATTGTTTGAACAAGCAGAATGTCCCATGAAAGTGGCATTTTCTTTGTTACCTTTGTTTGGGGGAGGTATCTTTTGAGTTTGAGTACTATTGTTTGGACACTTTGGTGAATCACACATTGATGAGACATGTCGTAAACTTTTACAAAACTTACACTTGAATCTTAACCTAGATTTACAGTCTTTCTTATAATGTCCCTGGCCAGTACACTTTTTACACAGGTTCAACTGTTCACATCTTTTAGCCCTTTGGTTAAAGTCTGAATATTTGTCACACCCAATACTACTGTGTTCATTACTTGCACAAAATTTGCAATGTGGTGTGTAAGTTGAGGCAGCAGTTACATTAAAGTTCTGTAATGTAGGTGTTCGTGTATTATAGTTGGTCACATTTGATTCTACAGTATCAAGTTTTGTCTGTTTGGCTGTAGCTAGTTGGTCTCTGGGAACAGTCTTTGGTTTATCCATAGTCTGGGTCTTATGTGTTGGAAAATCTCTCAATTTGTAATTAGTTAGGATATTGGGGAAGTGTTTTCTTATTTGTTCTAAATTAGGATAATTTTCTCCCGTCTTTAGAATTAAAATATCTTTAACCCTCGAAGGAAGGCACCTAAGTACTATGCTTTGTATAATCCAAGATGAAGCTTTAATATCTATCTCATTGCTAACCAGTTGTCCTATAATAGCTTCTAATTTTGTATAAAAAATTTCCATATCACTATGGTTATCTTTTATGGGTGCAAATTCAAAAATTTTTGAGATAATTCATATACAATCTCATCTTTATTAATGTAATTACGTTTTAAAAGATCAATAGCTACTTCATATGAATCCCCTACGGCTGGTAAATAGGCTATTAGGTTATAGGCTGGGCCTTTAAGGGAACTAGTTAAGTAACTAAACTTTTCAACAGTTGAAATATAAGGTTTATTACCTATTAAATTCTCAAATTTGTCAATGAAAGATGGGAATTGTACCGTGTCCCCTTCAAATGTTGGTACTAGCAAAATGGGTAACTGAGCCCTCAATTCTTGTGACTCAGGATTTAGCATGCCACTTAAATTTTGTTGAAGGTTAGCCCTACTTTGATTAAAATCAGAATTAGGTTTTTTTGGTGTTAAGTCAGTCAAACGAGACCGTAGTCTCCTTATTTGCTGTTCAATTGAGATTACCTGATCATCATCATCAGCGTAAAGGTCTATCAATTGTTCTTCAGCCATTTCGGATTCAACTAACTCTGAAATACTCTCATTAATGGCTATTATTTCCTTCTTTTTAATTTCCAATTTAAGAATTACACTCTCCAAATTTTCCTTACCTGGTTGTGTAATATTGTTAAAAGTGTTCACAGCCTTTGTAACAGCTCCCAACTTTGCCCCCCTTTTCTTTTTTAACTTTTTCAATTCCGCACTGTCCATGTCTAAGTCAAAATTGTTTAACTGGGGATCGTAATGAAATAGAGGACAAGAAGAAATTACCAGAGAAGAGAGAGCACAGACAAAACAGTCAAGTTCAAATTTGGTTTAATCCCCCCCAAGTACTTATGTCACTCAGGTCTAAGCTTATAAGAGAATGAGACTCCTTAAATGTAAATGTTTCCTAGTTAGGCCCTAGGTTGTAGACCTAATTAGGCTTGATTAGCTTAGGCTTAGGCTTAGGCTAGACCATTTAGCCTAATTCTGCAATTTTTGTTAAGTAAGGTTAAGGTTTGTAAACTCCCCACACGGGCCATCAATGCGAAAAATGCTCTGTATGAATTGGTCCACAATTAACCCACCCCTTATATCTCCAGTCTAACTATAGAGTAGATCAAGTCTAGCATAGAGGGGTCAGCCTAGAGATTCCGGAAATGGTCCAGAGCGGGCAGATAAATTGAGGTCCACAGTAGGATTCCTCACAAGATTAGGTTAGGGCAATCTACCTTCACCTTTGTTAAGCTATGAGTTGATGCTGGGTCTTAGGCCACAATGTAGGCCTAACTTGTCTGACCCAGCTTAATTTAATGTGATTAACTTACTGGTGTAAAAACTCAATTAGTCACTTACTTTTAGTTATTGGAGTCTCTCCCTTCTCCGGTTGTGTAATTGTCGAGAGCGCACTTGCTGGTACGTCCTCTCGCCCCGTTCCTCGTTTTCGTTCTCCCTTTGTTCTCCTCTTCGCGGGGCTTTTTTCACCAGCGTTGTCTTGGTTTTTTCCTCGGTTGGTTGAGCGGTAATGTATCTATTACCGAGCACGCTCCTCCCACACAGTATATAAATACTAGTGTGGAGAATAACTCTGGTGAGCAACCAATTGGTTTCATCCACCCAGTTATTGACATAAAAGGAATTTAATAATTGTTAGATTAACTACCTACCTACTCAGTGAACCATTTTCGTTACCTCCCAACTACCCACTCATCAGTTTTCCATAATTTGTATTGTACCAAGAAATAATTTAAATAACACGAATTTCAATGTCACATAATGTCACATGTCACTATATTTTGGCAATTTTGGCAATAGTAAATTTCTAAAAAAAAAAACCGTTAGAAAAATTTCTCTTTTGCTGTTTGGGGGCCCCTCTTTATTGGGGGGGCCCCTTAGCTGTAGCCCCCTTAGCCCACACCTTAATCTGGCCCTGCCCACAATGACAAGTTTTTGTAGTATTTCCTTACCTACTAACGTTTCATTGGATAAAATTACTGGGATATATCTTAATCTACTTTCCTCATATAATTGTTCTGTTTTGAATTCTGTCATATCAAATGTACAGAATTTACTGGAGATAGCAAGATTGAGATTATTATTTCTGTTCAGTGAAAGATAACATTTACAACGTGACGGTCGAGGTCTCTATGGGTGTGCCCCAAGCAGCGTGCGAAATTCCCGCTGGCCCGTTGGCCCGAGGCCACCTGTTTTCACATCGGATCAGTAATTTTCATAAGACAGCTGGTTCGAGTGTTTTAAGTTAAAACATCGCTGGCCACTTGGACCAGCTGTCTTATGAAAATTACTGATCCGATGTGAAAAGAACTGACCTCGGGCCAACGGGCCGGAGGGAATATCTGCACGCTGTCCCCAAGCCCTGACATCAACAAACATACTACTTTTTTATAATGGGAGAATGCGGTTTGACAATTGTCCCTTCAATCACTCTTTAAATCTCTGTATATCGTCCATATGCTAACGACACATTACTGCTCTTTAAATCACCATCTCATGTGCAACCCTGTATGAATATCTTAATCTTATATAAGCAAATATACAGTTCACTGCAGATGAAGAAAACAACAATAACTGAATTACTGTAATTGTTTTCAGTAACTTGATGGGTAACTGAGTTACTCTCGAAAGAAGGCAACTAATATCTTAACTCGGTTACTTTCCACGAGTAAATTGTAACTTTGTAAGTTAAACGTTACTATAGTTTCACATTTAAAATTAATATTTAGTTTGACATACATTTTGAGTTTGAAAGTCTGACACTTCCGCATGACAGTCAATAGCCAACAATCGAAGTGCTATCTAAATGTCGTTTGCTGCTTGGCATTTCAGGCAGGCTACTAACTGTGCAGGCTACGCTCAGGTACCAATAGTTTGGTCATGGGTACGCATCATGCAGCCATTTTCGATCCGTTAAAAAGTGATTAAAATTTCAGTCAGACCTTAACTTCTTAGGCCGATGTTTTCAACTCGTTACAATCTAGCGAAAAATATATATAAATTTAATTTGTCATATCTGAAGTTATTCTTATATGCCATACGCCAGAGGCTAAAAGGTGGCTAGAAATCAATTTTCGTTCTAGCATCTTGGGGAATACTTTTTCTTTGTAGTTATATGAACACCTAGGCCTGAATGTCTCCCCAGTTAAGTTCCACAAAAAAAAAACCCAGCAGTTAATGAAAAATCCTTGTCAAAAGTTTAGTGACACACCAAAAGAGTCAATTCAAGCCAAACAAACTATTTTTCATACATTTCCAATTAAAAGATTGAACTCCTTTACACTTTATATCCAATTTATTTTCACTAAAGTTATATTTGCTAAAAAGAAAAATAAGAACCTCTCAGACAGGTAGGACACAATTTTTTATTTTCAACCACAACGAAAATTCCTAGTAATCCTCAAATTAGTTTGCAGGTCTGGATAGTCCGTTAACATCCCATATAATCATAAAATGTCTGCATGATTCGTATGTTAGCAGTACAAACATAAAATCACTGCAAAATAAACGAGAAATAAATGTCTAGATTAATTATACCAGATATTTGGTAGTTGGTTCTCAGGCTGTGTTGAGTGAGGGCATCTTTTTTTGGTGGCAAGCTCTGTTTTGTGGACTGGAGAAGTGCAAAATATGTCGTACCTGGCATCATCAACAGTGGAAGCGTCCTGCCCATAAAGTCTGCATACATATTTCTCCAAAACATTTAGCGTGCTATCTGCAACTCAAAACTATCATCTAGGTCACAAAAGGCTTGTATGAACTCGTCACTCTCTGACGCCAATGTAAATGACTTTTTCTTTCCTGTACCAAAGAAAGTGCTAACAGAATCACACCCTGTGAAAACGTGAATACGAATTAAAGCTTTGCAGAGTTTTGGTGACATAGTATGGGAGATTTCCTGAAGATTAACGATCCTTGTTTTGTTTTTAATACCAATAAAAAAGTAGATTGATGACTTCATTGAGTGGATATAAGAAGTGGCTAAGACAGCAACATCTGTATCAGGACTTTTTATCATAAAGTTTTGATGATCATCAGCAGCATACTTGGCATGTAGGAGTAGCCTTGTGTCTGCCTTTTCGTGATCAGAGCACAATTCAGGGATATGACGCGCGGTACTGACACCATCCTCTACAATATATAAATGGCATGACACTCATGCCATCCCATCAATCAGTAATGCACCACCTGGAGGAACTGACAAAACTAAACATTCTAAGCTACGACCTTCAAGAAGGTGAAGGAGGTTAGATTTAATAATTTTAGACAAAGTGCCGTCTACTGGCCAATGGAAATGAGACTGTTCCAAGCGAGTATGATAAAATTTCCCGTAGACTGATATCTCTACTCTGACTAATAAGTTAATAACCAGAAGAGCAAACAAACTCTTCTCGTTTCTTAGCATCATTTCTTTTCTTGATGCGGTTGACTTTTTTACTTTCATCTAATCACGAAATGTTTTCAGTTTTAAACTTTTAATTGGTGAAAACATGTCCTTTTCCCAGTCTTTCAGTCTGTCTGGATGACCAAAACTTGAATATTGGATTGTGTGTACTCTCAGTCACTATACTGTCACAACCATGCGACCTACCATTCCTATGGTTGAATAGTGTCCATGTTTGTGCCATTAGAAGTTCGCTGTGAAAAAAAAAAACGAATGTCCTTTAACTGTTTCTCTCCAATTCGTCTCTTCAATTTCTCCCAATAATGACTTATACTGTACGTACAAATTAAATCACTATGATGTCATGTATGTGGATCTCTTTCGCATTCAAGACCTAACCCTAACGAAAACAGTGTGGTCACGTCTATGATCTTAAACAGAGATTCCTAAATTCTAAATGTTCTTTTCGGCTAAAGTAAATCACATAAAGAAGTTAAGTGTAAAACTACGATTATATATATTCTCTGCTAATATCGATTTATATAAGTTCTTTTGTTAACATCATTATTAGAGTAGAAATTTGCAAAGTTAATAATCTCTTGTAAAACGCGGCACCATGGGAATTCTTCAAGGGCGAAAGGAATTGCCTCGAGAAAGCCCCGCTCTCGGGCTTTGGGAGTCAGTACGTTTCCCGCCCTTGACCCAGGCGGTCGGCTGGGGCCCTGAGTTGTATTTTTGAAGTCAGTAATTGTCCATTAATCACTCTCTAAACAAAGTGTAGTAAAGAGGATTTGGTTCTTTTTAATTACTCTGTATTTTGAAAGAAATTCATTAATGGTTTAAAAAGTGATTGTCCCCCCTTGTGAGAAATAAAGGAATGTCAAAAGGAGAACTTGTGATTTATATCTTCCGAGAGAGGCATTCTATCCTCCCAACGCGGCGTCACTTATTGTTACTCGGATGCCCTACGGCTAAGGCCGAGCATAACCTACAAGGACCACCTTCGTTGGATTGTCCAAAGTGCATTTCAGCTTAAAAAGTCGCCAGCGGCAGTGACCGCCAAGCCCGCGCGACAATACAGTATATATTGAGTAATCATGAAGCATTGGCAGTGAGGCATCAGACTACAGATAACCTATTAGAGATCCATTCAAGTAATGTCCTAACAGTTTATTAGCTTCATCTTCATATTTTGTCCTCTGGTCCTCCGGTAGAGAGAGAGAGAATCGTTTTTGTGGCTGAGGAAACTCTGATGTGGAGCAGAGTTGTTTAGGCGAAAGACTAATGACTTGATTTCCACTACTAGGTGATACATCTAAAAATATACACAGTAATCTAGCATAATGAACTATACCAGTTTTGGCAGGACATTTCTGAACATGTCACCAAGTGTTAGATTTATCAGAACATTATGAGCCCTGCTGATTGATCATGAGTTTGAATTTGACTCTCTCTTTGACACCATTCACCAATCATCATTAGTCTCATGTTTTGCAAATATGTGGTTTTCTACACTGAAATAATCAGTCCTACCTTTATCAGTAGGCAATGCAACAGCAGTATCTGTCTGTTTCTGTGCATAGGACAACTGTCGTTTGTCGGTGAAACGCTTGTAGCACGAGGGATGGTATCGTAGAAGAGAACTCAGATCTTCATACTGCGTCTCTAGCTGATCATGCATGGGCTGAATGACGTTAGCTTCCTTACCCTTCAGCAAAAGCCATTTTTTTGCTATAGTCCTGATTGTGTTTCACCTCACTTTGCTTACATCACATACGTAATTTTTTATGGCAGTCTGCTAAAACGTGTATGCAACAGAGCTCGACTTTTCTTTCGATTTTTCATGCCAATCCTCACTGTCATCCTCCATGATTCTTTACATTTCAGACCGATTCACTGCCAGAAAAAAATAATTTTTATTTGTTATAAGAATTCAATTATTCAATGCTTTATTTAGTATTTATTTATTAGCAGTTCAGCAAATTCCAGTAAACTTTGGAGGGGGAGGCATGTGCCCATCTGAAACACGGACAAAAAACAGATCAAGGATAGTAGGTTGTTAATGTTTTTATCTGCCTAATCTACATAAAACATTGAGGCGAAGAAATTTTGCTGGTACATAAACATATTGGGTGCAGATGTGTTTAATAAAAACGTACCAACTCGGCCAAAGCGTACGAATCAATCACCAAACACGGGGGCAAATTTTCAAATAATTGCTAAGAATTAGTTTGTGGAATTTTATTCGTAAATTGCTAATGTGATATTTTTCTGAAAAATTCAACAAATTTCTATACCCCCGAATGCTGGAGCGAAAACTGACGCTAGAAATTCTGGCGTATGACCTATTTAGCCTGCTCGGGGACATGACGAGAGTATTTTAAGTCAGATTTTTCGGATGCGAGCAAACATGGTAAACAAACATATAATCAATGAAGACCCTGCTCATGAAGTTTAACACGGTACTCCCTAAGATCAGTGCCAGATTAAGCATCTGTGGGGCCCGTAGCATTTTTAGAAGACCACCGTCAGCTGCCAAATGTATAACGATTAGTTTTACGTACTGAAACTTTGACTCATAATGAATGGGTTTTTATTCGTTCATACCCATTATGTTACATTAACCCAGCCCTATTTCATATCCTTTTTCCCGATTTAATTTTATGAAATTTTGTTGAGCTTTTTGTGAACTTATATTGATTTTTTAATATTTTTTAACAATCGTATTGGAATACGTTAAAACAATTTTTTCTTATGGGTGTGGGTCCTGCGGGGCCAGTAGCATTTGGAACTTATGTTAATAGGCTAATCCGGCACTGCCGAAGATTATTAAATTAAATTATAGAAAAGGGTGAATAGCTTGTGTTCTTGTCATTACGAATGTATTCCCAAAGCGTACCAGGTCTCTAGCCACAGGGGGATCGGGGGGTTCGAACCCCCTTGACAGGAAAGGTTCACTTTTGTAATCATAGTTATAACTTATTATGTGATATTATAATAAACTGCATAACATCATTTAGTAAATACACATTTGCAGTGGCGGTCCTAGGCATAGGCGATATAGGCGGCCGCCTAGGGTGCCAATTGGTGGCGGGGGTGACATAGCACGCCCGTTTTTTGTTTATTCTCAAACAGGCTCCAGTCCAGGGCTCGAGAAATTTACCAACTCACGGTCTCACCAACCCCGGTTGGAGAGAGATATTTATCCTTGGTGCTAGGTATCGATTTTGCTTGTAAAAATCAATTTATAAAACTAAATTAAAAGTTATTTCTTTAAAATAAACAAGCAGTGAAATAGGTATAAGTTAAAACTGTTTATAATTATTAAAATCTAGAAGACCTAAACATTCCCTTTGACGACTGCAGAGGACAGTCGTATGACAACGGAGCCAACATGAGGGGCAAAAACAAGGGAGTCCAAGCCAGGCTGCTGGAAAAGAATCCACAGGCTCTATTTGTGCCATGTGGGGCTCATAGGCCTACATTAAATCTGGTGGTAGCTGATGCTGCTAAAAGCTCCACAGATGCCACTGGCTATTTTGGCATCTTGCAGAAGCTCTACACCCTGTTCTCAGCTTCTACACAAAGATGAGCTATCCTGAAGAACCATGTTAACTTGACTTTAAAATCATGGTCAGAGACAAGGTGGGAAAGCAGAGTGAAGAGTATTGAGTCAGTACCAAGCAGCATCAGTGAGAGAGGCAGTCATTGAGGTGAGGGGTCAAACCACTGACCCTATGGTAAAGATTGAGGCCCAGTCTTTGGCAGAGGAGATAGGGTCATACCGGTTTTCAATCTGCACTGTGGTGTGGTATGACATCCTAAGCCACATACAGTAAGTCAGCAAACTAATCCAGTCTCCTTCAGTGCAGTTGGATGTGGCTGCCAATCTGCTAAGGAAGACTGAAACAACTCTCAGCACTTACTGTCATAAGGCTCAATTGAGAGATTACAGTAATTCAGCCTTTATTACACAAAAAACTTCAACAACATAATTCTGAAACAGAAGAATATAACATTAGATACAGTAGCGGATAAAAATAATAATACACCTTTAAACAGATAACATCAGATACTCTATACCGAAATCACCACATTCTCCCACACATGGAAAAGTAACTTTATAGAATAATAGTAAATGCTAAATGTAATTATAAATTCAGGCGATTCGGTTGGCGCCTCACACGTTGAGACCTGCGCAGTGCAATCGGTTCTGGTGCGGGAACGTGATCGGTCTGTTCACCGGCGCGCAAGCAGTCTTGGACGGCGTCTTCAATAACGATAGGTTCCTCAGGACAGTCCGTACACTCGTTACTACTCTGTGGCTGCGGTTGGTCGTGAGAGTCTGGATGAGGCGTGACAGTGTGTTCAGAGCGTGTAGATTCAGACGATGAAATGCCGCGTGGTGCTAGGTCTCTCACTGACACAGTACTCTCTTTACCGTTAGCCAGGCGTATATGGGCATAATGAGGATTTGCTTCAAGAACTTCCGCTTCCACGACCAGAGGATCGTATTTAGAACTACGCACATGTTGCTTAAGGAAAACCTTGCTGCCAGGAAAGGAGAGCCAGGAAGGTACAGTACAACCTGTAGAAGAACGCCTAGCATAGGTAAACAGACGCTCATGAGGTGTACAATTAGTAGACGTACACAACAATGATCGCACCGAGTGGAGAGCATCAGTAAGAACGAGTTCCCAGCTGTTAACAGGCAAATTGCGAGATTTTAGGGCTAATATTATCGTCTTCCATATTATGCCATTATATCTCTCACATTGTCCGTTACCCTGTGGGTTGTAGGGAGTTGTTCTGCTAGTGGCAATGCCACGAGAGTGTAGAAAGTTCTTTAGCTCTTGAGACATAAATGCAGTACCCCTGTCCGAATGTACGTAAGCAGGCATACCGAACAATGCAAATATTTGATAAAGACAACGAATTACAGTTTGAGAGGAGACATCCTTGCAAGCAAAAGCGAACGGGTAACGGGAATATTCATCAATAACAGTAAGTAAATACTTGTTAGGAGAAACTGACGGTACAGGACCCTTAAAATCCATTGGAAGCCGCTCGAACGGTTGAGTAGCCTTTATTATAGGCGTTAAGTTGGGCTTGTGAAATCTCGGTTTGCACTCGGAACAGACCGGGCAGGCTGCAGTGGTACGCCGCACTTCCTCAACAGAAAATGGAAGGTTACGCGATCGGACAAAATGATACATCCTAGTGACACCGGGATGACACGGGTCGTTATGAAGTTTAGTTAGTACATTAGAGTCCACAGCAGAGCAAAACACGCGTGAGAGTGCATCAGCCGCTACATTATCACGTCCAGGACGATACTGAATGTAAAAATCAAAGCATGCCAATTCCAATCTCCAACGTAGAATTTTATCATTTTTTATCTTACTGTTGTGTTTTTGATCCAGCATGAACGAAACAGATTTTTGATCAGTGATTAGAGTAAAGTGTCTGCCAGTTAAATAATGTTTCCATTTACGGAGTGCCTCTATTATAGCCAAAGCCTCTTTTTCAACAGCCGGATAGTTTCGCTCACTGTTATTCAATGATTTCGAGAAAAAGGCAACCGGTTTTCCTTCTTGGCTCAAGGTAGCTGCCAGACCAGAATCAGATGCATCGGTTTCTATAACAAGAGGTATGTCATCTCTGATAGTTTGAACAACAGACTGCAATATATCATGCTTCAGGTTAGAAAAAGCTAGTTTAGCATCCTCACACAATGGAAAAGATTTGGCCTCAGCCAATGATCTAATTTTACTCGAGTAATTTCGGATCCACTGAGAGTAATAAGACAGTAGCCCCATAACACGCTTCAGAGCTTTAGCATCATGAGGAATGGGAAGGTCCATTAAGGGCTGTAGACGGTCAGGATCGGGCCTGATACTACCATCAGATATAAGGTAACCAAGTAATTTAATAGATGTAACGGAGAAGACACTTTTCGTCATGTTGAGAGTCAAACCAAACTCATCGGCAGCATTCATAAATCGTTTCAGATTCCGATCGTGTTCGTCCTTCGTCATGCCACATATAGTTATGTCATCCAGGTAAGCAAAGGTATCTGTCAACTGATAACGGGATACAAAATCGTCCATGATTCTTTGAAAACATGCTACACCATTCTTAACACCGAATGGAATACGACAGAATTCATACAGTTTTGAACCTGATTGAAAGGCTGTCATAGGTTTGTCATTATCACTTATAGAAATTTGATGATACGCGCTAGTTAGGTCAGTAGTACTGTAATAGCGATACTGAGAAATTTTACGGACGAGGTTGTCCACTCGAGGTAGAGGGTAAGCGTCAAGGTATGTGTATTTGTTAATTGTCTGGGAATAGTCTATTACCATTCTCTTCTACGAGTTTCTCCACTCACAACAAACGCTTGTGCTCGCCATGGAGAAGTGCTAGGTTGAATAATGCCTTCTCTCAGTAGGCGGTCGGTCTCGGCCGCAATGAACTTCTCATCGTCGGGGGAACATCTTCTAGATTTCGTTGCAATAGGAGTGCAATCTTCAGATAGATTGCTGAATAGCGACGGAGAGCTTGTTTTTACAGAAGCCAGCCCACAGATGTTGAGGGATGGTTTACTTCCTCCAAATTTAACGTTGACGTCTTCATGTAAGGACAGGAAGTCATGACCAAGGACAACGTCAGCACACAGATTCTCCATTAGGAGGAGGTTCGATTCAGGATACTCCAATCCCCTCACTATTAGGGTTGCCTTACAGAATTCCTTAATTGCGGAACTGAATGAGGTAGACGCCATATGTACACTGCTGGAACACGGATACTGTTTTAAGTTCAATTTATGCGCCGTTTCTTGAGATATAAAACTCTGTGAACTACCTGTATCGACTAAAGCATTTAACAAATGTCCATCGACCGATATATATACACTCGATTTAGATAAACACGATGAGTAGCCGCTGATATAGACGCCAGAACTGGACTATCCATTGTAGCCGAAGCACTGACAGGCGCAGAACGGCACACCTTCATGAAATGACCCTTCTTCTGGCATCTATTACATACTGCATCACGGGCAGGACACCTACTGCGTGGATGGCGACGGTTCCCGCAAAAGTAGCACTTCTGATCAGCTTTAACGGTTGTGGCTATAACTGAAGTATCACTAGTATTAACTGATGAGTCATGGTCCTGCATATCAGGGTTACCCTTTGATTGAATAGAGGTCGAGGCTGCAAGTTGAGAAGGCAGTTCAGAATAACAATTAGCATTGCGCTGGGCTAATTCTAATGCTCGAGCTTGGTCGATAGCAGATGAGAAGTCCAGCTTCTTGTTTTCTAGAAGTCGTTGTCTGATTGAAGTTGACAAGAGACCGTTAATGAAAGCGTCGCGAGTATACTCTTCTTGATGTTGCTTGGCAGTTACAGCTGTAAAGTTACAATCAACAGTCAGTTTGTTCAGAGTTCGAATATAGTCGTCGATAGATTCGTCGGGTAGCTGGCGCCTGCTGGCAAGGAGGTGCCGAGCAAAAACCTCATTCTTTGGCTTAATATACGTAGCGTGTAGAAGTTCAATGGCTTCATCATAGGTCTGACATTGAGAAATGTACTCAAATACATTATGTGAAATATAATTGATGAGTATGTCTAACTTGCTAGTAGTAGTGCCAGTAGCAGATGCAGCGTCAGCAGAGGCAGTGCCAGTTACTGCAGTAGTAGTAGTAGTGGTGATGGTCCCGATGAAGTTTGTGAAGGTTCGGAACCAGTGTTTCCACAGTTGGGCTCCATCCGGTGCGTTTGGACTGGCATCAAAACGTTCAGGGCGCAAAATCCGATCCATGTTTCAGATAATTTTTGTGTAATAAATTGTCATAAGGCTCAATTGAGAGATTACAGTAATTCAGCCTTTATTACACAAAAAACTTCAACAACATAATTCTGAAACAGAAGAATATAACATTAGATACAGTAGCGGATAAAAATAATAATACACCTTTAAACAGATAACATCAGATACTCTATACCGAAATCACCACACTTACAGAACAACAGGCTTTGTGGCTGCACAAACCTCAGCCATGGACATGTGCGAAGACATGAATGTGGAGGCTGTTCTCCAGCAAAAGAGGCTGAGGTCCACAAAGCGGCACTTCTCCTATGAGTCTTCTGATGAGCCCATCAATGACGCACTTAAAAATTTGGAGGCGACCTTTTTCAATGTGGTGGTGGATGCTGCTATCTCATCACTTCAGGAAAGATTGCAGACCTTGTGAGAAGTGAGAGACAAGTTTGGAGTGCTCTCAAACTTCCAAAACTTGTCAAATGAGGGGATGACAGAGCAATCAGAAACCCTCAGCAACACTTTAAGCTGTCGATGACATTCTGATCTAGATGGTAGGGAGTTGGCACAGGAATTAAAGAATTTGCCTGAACTGCCATCTACGAGCATGACAGCACTTCAGCTGCTGAAGTTTATCCATGAAAAGCAGCTTACAGAGATCTATCCCAACCTCTGGGTCACCCTCAGGGTTGCTGTCACCCTTCCAATGACAGTGGCTGGAGCGGAGAGGAGCTTTTCCAAGCTCAAACTCATCAAGACTTACCTGAAATCCACCATGATGCAAGACCGCCTCAGTGGTCTTGCTGTCATCAGCATTAACCATGCGGTTTCTGAGCAGATTTCCTATGATGACATCATTGATTAAGCTACATTGTGTGATTTATTAGTGTTTTTTTATTTATCTATTTTGTGTGCAATATACATTGGAATATTTATTTTGTTTGCAATATGTTTGTGAATTTATTGAGTGTTCAATTATTATTCATACAAGATTTCTTTGTCGTTTTTGTTTCAAGACAACTTGTTCTTACTTGAAGCTAAGAACAATAAATGAAGGAGGTGCTTTGTGTTTTAAAGACAATGTGTTCAGTGTGTTTTATTACGGCAGAGGTTATGCACCAGGGGGGGGAGAGTATGCTGCTGACAGAGGAAAGGCACCTTTGCATGATCTCGCCTAGGGCGCCAAAAATGCCAGGACCACCACTGCACATTTGCATTTTTTTTAACTTCACAAACTACTCTAAACCCCCTCCGCAGTGACTAGGTCGTTACACCAAAAGATCCGTCCTTCTACAATTTCGAACCCATCCCCCCTGGGGAAATCCTGGCTATGGGACTGCGTACCAATACTTAGTTGGTCCACGATCGCATTATGACATGTAAATAATCAGAGCTGGGTAGTAACGCGTTACAAGTAACGGCCGTTACGTAACGCGGTACTTTTTTAGTAACGGCAGCGGTAACGGCGTTACATTTCAAATCAAGTAACTCTTTCAGTAACAACGTTACTTTTTTAGGGAAATACATTCGTTAGTCGTTACTCGTTACTTTTTTATCGTAGCTCGCAATTAGTTTCTTTCGATCCTCACTCATTATTCATTAACCGTTAAAAATTTGTCCCTTCACTATGAGCGAGGTATGCATGTTGGCCGTTGGCATGCTGGCAGCCTACCCCCATCCACCCTCTCCCACTACACTGACGGCACTGTCAAAGTAAAAAGGCGACCCGGGAGCAGGGAGGGACCTAAGTTCAACAGAGGTTTCGTCATTCCTCTTATCTGGGCCTCCACGGCACTGCGAAAAATGCTCTGTATGAATTGGTCCACAATTAACCCACCCCTTATTTCTCCAGTCTAACTATAGAGTAGATCAAGTCTAGCCTTGAGATTCCGGAAATGGTCCAGAGCGGGCAGATAAATTGAGGTCCACAGTAGGATTCCTCACCAAACTAGGTTAGGGCAATCTACCTTTACCTTTGTTAAGCTATGAGTTGATGCTGGGTCTTAGGCCACAATGTAGGCCTAAGTTGTCTGACCCAGCTTAATTTAATGAATCTACCTAAACTGGGTTAAAAACACAATTAGTCACTTACTGCTAGTTATTAGAGTCTCTTTTCTCCTTGTATAATTGTCGAGAGCGTACTTGCTGGTGGGGATCTTTCTTCGGTGTCTGTTCTCGTCCCTTCTCCAGTTGCGTCCTTTCGCCCCCGTTCCTCGTTTTCGTTCCGCTTTTCTCCTCTTCGCGGGGCTTTTTCCACCAGCGTTGTCTTGGTTTTTTCCCCGGTTGGTTGATCGGTAATGTGTATCTATTACCGAGCACGCTCTTCTCACACAGTATATAAATACTAGTGTTGAGAATAACTCTGGTGAGCAACCAATTGGTTTCATCCACCCAGTTATTGACATAAAAGGAATTTAATAATTGTTAGATTAACTACCTACCTACTCAGTGAACCATTTTCGTTACCTCCCAACTACCCACTCATCAGTTTTCCATATACTGGGGGCCCCGGGAGATAAAAATTTTGGTGTCATTGTCACCAATTTTTATGTCTGAGTGTAGACTAGCTAACCATTTGACTGTAAATGCTTGTTAATGTAATTAACAGTGCCTATCCTCACCTTCTCATGGAGAAGCTGTAGCATTTAATTAGAAGAGAAAATATACATCCATAGGATGAAACTGTCTATGGTCTTTACCATAAGAAAAGAAAAAGTGAAAGTTAGAAGATAAAATTACAATTCCCCAGCATCTATTTTTTGTTGTAAAAATAGTCGCGCCTTTAATGCTGTTTGTCGCTGAGGTCTTGTGTCTGTCAATGTTGTAGTAGGATGCGTTACCACTCCTACTGTCAAAGGAATAGTTACTGGAAGTTCAGTGTCTCCAGTTGTTACTGTCAGTGGAGAAGGTTCTCCAAAGTCCATTGTTTTGGGTCCAGACTCTAAAGGGTACAAAAGAGAAATGTCTCTTGTTGTGTCACCCGTTGAAGTCCTTAATTTGACCACTCTTGTTACCCCGTCTGCCCCTGGTCTGAGTTCTAAAACTCTAGCCAGAGGCCAGTATTGTCTTGGAGTACTGTCATGTATGAGAACAAGGTCCCCTACCTTAATTGTGTCAGACCAATCCTTCTTAGTCATTTGTTTATGTCTCTCCCTTAGACCCATCAAGTACTCAGTTTTCCACTGTTTAATGAAATGAGCTTTAACTCTAGTTAAATGTTGTAACTTAGTCTGGAGCTCATCATGTCGTTGAGTCCAGTTTGGGTCTTCTCAAGAGTCTATATTGTAGTCCGGCAGGAGACTAACTTGTTCTCCCCGAATCAAATGATTTGGAGTTAATGGTTCCGGGTCATTAATGTTGTCACTCACATAAGTGAGTGGTCTATTGTTGATGATGTTCTCAATCTCAGCCAGGAGAGTGAGCAACTCAAATAAGTGTATCTGTTTTTTACCAATTGCTTTCTTCAAGCAATTCTTTACTGTTTGTATATTCCTCTCCCAGATAGAACCATACCAAGGAGAGGCAACCGGAATATACTTCCACTTTATGTTTGAATTTTGTATATATAATTGTGTGAGTTCATCGCTAACAAGTCGTGGATGACTTGTTCACCAGCCTTGAAATATGTAGCATTGTCAGTCCAAACTGTCTTTGGTACTGAATGTCGTGCACAGAATCTCTTAAAGACAGCAACAAAAGATTCTGCTGTAAGGTCCTCCACAACATCCAAATAAACAGCTCGTGAGGCAGCACATGTAAACAGTACAATGTACATTTTTTGTTCAGTGTCAACCACCCCTACAGTCAATGCTCCTGTATAGTCAATGCCTACAGTCTCAAAGGGTCTGTTGAGAGTAACTCTCTCCTCTGGCAAAGCAGGAGGATTTGGTTTCCTATAGGGCCTAGCATGAATACGCCTACATGTGACACACTCACTCAGGACTGTTTTAACAGTGATCCTTCCCTTGGGTATCCAATAAGTTTTTCTTAATGTAGTTAGTGTCTGTGGTACCCAGTGGCGGATAGCCCTATAGGCTGCACAGGCTGAAGCCTAAGGCCCGGATGTCTTAGGGGCCCGCCAAAAATATGTGTGTAAGTAAAAAAAAACAATCAAACAAAAGTATTTATTTCGGAAAATGAGATACATAAAAATTGAAATACATATATAATAATAGAAATATTTAAAATTGTAATTTGCGACATTTTTTGCCTGCGAATTCATTAATAATATCCTGACAGTCAATTTTATGCAAATGCTCCCACTCGATGTGCATCAATTATGATATTTGTAGCCTAGCCACAAGTCACAGCGCTGTAAACACGTTCAACCACGTTCACACTTGTTTTGTGCGCTATTATGCATTACTCCCTCAATGAAAATTAAATTTTTATAGTATATGAATAAAAGGGCCCGATCATACATACTAAGCCTAAGGCCCAGAAAATGTTAATCCGCCCCTGGTGGTACCCCCATATGATATACATCATTGTGTGTTTTTCTGATGATTAATGTTGTCAAATAGCTAAATCTAGGTAAAAGGATTGGATGTTTGCTTTTGTATGACAGTTTTGATTTGTCTAATCTCCCTTTACACCTTAGAAGGCCTTCCTCATCTCTGAACAAGTTTAGATCCACAACTACTGATGGTACAGGTTCTTTTGTTTGTTTCCCATTAGTTAAGAATTCTAACTCTTTATTGTACTCTTTTTGTTGTGCATGGCCTATCCAGTACTTGGTTGCAACTTCTGTATAATTATGATTGTTAATACAGATTGAATCATGACTGTTAGAAGTTGCATCCAAATACCAGTTCATACCTAAAGTTTTAACTCTGTCTGATGGCTCAGTAAGACCATTATTATCCTTTAAAATCTTTTTGTTTAAATCCTCATCATTTGAAATCCACTCTCTAAGTTCAAAGTTACCTTGTTGCATAATGTTCTGAGAGTGTTCATAGACTTCAGATAATTCAGATTTTGTTGTTGTTGAGCCTATTAGATTGTCTACGTAAAATGTTCCTTAAGGAAGTTCAATGTTAAAGAGTTATTAAACTGGTTCAAATGATGTCTAATTGTCAATGCTAATAGGCTAGGTGAGCAATTGGCTCCAAACAACACAACATTAAATCTATAGGTTATGAACCCTTTATTCAAATCAAATGGATCCCTGAACCATAAGAACCTAAGTTGGTTCTTGTCATATTCATTTTTTAGATTTATTCTCAAAAATGCCTTTGAAATGTCACTTTGTACGGCATATTTATCTAACCTGAACCTCAGTAAGATCTTCACAAGGTCAGAAATGAGATTAGGCTACAGTTATATTAAAGTTCTGTAATATAGGTGTTCATGTATTACAGTTGGTCACATTTGATTCTACAGTATCAAGTTTTGTCTGTTTGGCTGTAGCTAGTTGGTCTCTGGGAACAGTCTTTGGTTTATCCATAGTCTGGGTCTTATTTTGTATTGTTTGGTCTCTGGCCAAGGGAGGCCATAAGACCCTTGTAATAGTTTTCCCTATGGCCAAGGTAGGCCATAAGACCCTTATTGTTTGGCCCATGGCCAAGGTAGGCCATAAGACCCTTATTGTTTGGCCCATGGCCAAGGTAGACCATAAGACCTTTATTGTTTGGCCCATGGCCAAGGTAGGCCATAAGGCCTTTATTGTTTGGCCCATGGTCAAGGTAGGCCATAAGACCAAGGCTCAGTTGTTTGGCCCATGGCCAAGGTAGGCCATAAGACCAAGGCTCATTGTTTGGCCCATGGCCAAGGTAGGCCATAAGACCAAGGCTCATTGTTTGGCCCATGGCCAAGGTAGGCCATAAGACCAAGGCTCATTGTTTGGCCCATGGCCACGGTAGGCCATAAGACCAAGGTTCAGTTGTTTGGGCTATGGCCACAGTAGGCCACAAGACCAAGGTTCAGTGTTTGGGCTATGGCCAAAGTAGGCCATAAGACCAAGGTTCAGTGTTTGGGCTATGGCCAAAGTAGGCCATAAGACCCTTTTGAGTAACCCATGCAATCCTTGCTTATGTTCAGATAGGTTGAGTGTATTTGTGGCACATGTAAAGAGTACAGTGTATATATACATATATATATATACACAGATTGCAAGGAATGCATGTGCCTGTTGAAAAAATCTGTTGAGTGATTCTTCCTTAAAAGAAGAATTGGATGCTTGGAGTTGTATGCATTTTAAATGCTTGTTCACTAATGTTGTTTAACTGGGGATCGTAATGAAATATAGGACAAGAAGAAATTACCAGAGAAGAGAGATCACAGACAAAACAGTCGTTTTAAATTTGGTTTAATCCCCCCAAGTACTTTGTGTCACTCAGTCTAAGTTATAAGAAATGAGACTCCTTAAATGTAAATGTTTCCAGTTAGGCCCTAGGTTGTAGACCTAATTAGGCAAGTTTGTTACTTTAGGCTTGATTAGGTTAGGCTTAGGCTAGACCATTTAGCCTAATTCTGCAATTTTTGTTAAGTAAGGTTAAGGTTTGTTTATTCCCCACACGCGGACCACCAATGTGAAAAATGCTCTGTCTGAATTGGTCCACAATTAACCCACCCCTTATTTCTCCAGTCTAACTATAGAGTAGATCAAGTTTAGCCTAGAGGGTTCAGCCTTGAGATTCCGGAAATGGTCCAGAGCGGGCAGATAAATTGAGGTCCACAGTAGGATTCCTCACCAAACTAGGTTAGGGCAATCTACCTTTACCTTTGTTAAGCTGAGTTGATGCTGGGTCTTAGGCCACAATGTAGGCCTAAGTTGTCTGACCCAGCTTAATTTAATGAATCTACCTAAACTGGGTTAAAAACACAATTAGTCACTTACTGCTAGTTATTAGAGAGTCTCTTTTCTCCTTGTATAATTGTCGAGAGCGTACTTGCTGGTGGGGATCTTTCTTCGGTGTCTGTTCTCGTCCCTTCTCCAGTTGCGTCCTTTCGCCCCTGTTCCTCGTTTTCGTTCCGCTTTTCTCCTCTTCGCGGGGTTTTTTCCACCAGCGTTGTCTTGGTGTTTTCCCCGGTTGGTTGATCGGTAATGTGTATCTATTACCGAGCACGCTCTTCTCACACAGTATATAAATACTAGTGTGGAGAATAACTCTGGTGAGCAACCAATTGGTTTCATCCACCCAGTTATTGACATAAAAGGAATTTAATAATTGTTAGATTAACTACCTACCTACTCAGTGAACCATTTTCGTTACCTCCCAACTACCCACTCATCAGTTTTCCATAGCACGTTAGCTCTGCATCCTTCCCATCCACTAACTTTAAAAATATGTTTATTAAACTTAACACTCCTATACCATCTAGTACCGCTGTTGAGCGGATTTTTTTCAGTAGGGAAGGATATACTGCGTCCGAAACAAGGCTCGCTCTTAGATACAACTTTTGAGAAGCTTGTTTTCTTAAAGGCCAATAAAGGTCTTTTGAATAATAGTTCTTAAGTTTGTATATTTAGCTAATAAATTTCAATTATCATTGCCATGCACAATAACTTATTTGATTCATTTCTTTAGTATTTCGTATTATTGTTTTGCAAAACTAAACTTTCCTGGTATATTCTAACATTAGTAAATTAGTATCAATAGTATGCTACATCCTGTGTTATGTTGCAATTCCTAGTAATAAATCTTGCAGTAATTTTGTTTCACTTTTTTTGAAAATATTATGCCTTATAAGTCATAACAACGCAATGAAGGCATGCACAGACTTCATAGCCTATCCATTAACCAGTGGATACAAACCAACACATACTCGCACAAGCGAATGTTTATATAATATAATATTTTATGTATATATATAAATTATAATATACCTATGCATATATATAATATATTTACATTTCATTAAAAGTAATGGTAACGAGTAACGGTGCCGTTACTCGTTACTTTTTAAAAATTGTAACTGTAACGGCATTACATTTATAAAGTAACGAGCACAGCTCTGTAAATAATTGCATACAAAAGAGTTTGAGCAGAAATTTTAAGCCAGTGTGAGATATAAACATTTACTTCACTCTCCGAGCCACTTAAATTTTGACTGGTTTCACACCTTTTGAATCATTGGCTCTGAATGGAAGGTCAAAATTCTGATGGCTGTGGTATTTTTGTAAATTTATACAAATTTGTACAAAAATTAAATTGTACCATAAATAGAGGGAAAAGTGGAAAGGAAAGTGGGAATTTTTAGACTTGTGAGGGGAATTTTTCTGGCAGTAGTGACAGTAATGTGTTTTGATTAGGGCTCAATGACATTTCCAACTCCGTTTGGACGTACAACCCCGTAAAAAAATAAGGGCTGCATCAGATATTAGGTTATGAAAGTTATGGGGGCAGAAAAGAATGGCGTTGCATCTTTTAATAAAAATAGGTCTTTTTACTCAACGTGGAATAAAGCTATTACAAAAAACTCGAAATGGCCGGACAAAGTAGGTTATGCATTGAATCTTAGCAAAGAACTATTACATTGGTTAGACTAAATAGGCCTAGTATGGATTTCTTGGTAAATGGTAATTGAAGGCTTAATGGTATTAGTGTTGAATGTTGGAAAGTTTTATTGGTCTGAGTCTAATGAATGTATGATTTGTTTTCATATTAACAATAAGAAGCCTTGAGCTAGAAGGCATCCAGTATGCAGAGTTGACATATATGGTATATAGGGTAGGGTTGGTAAATTTATTAAAAAAATTTTTTTTTTTAATTTTTTCTCCATGTTCAAGATAGACTGAAACAAGTCAAGGGTAATTATTCGTTTTTTGACCCAGTCTCTTTTTATAATGAGCAAATGTTTCTGGTCAATTTGGAGGTGCTCTGCATGAATCTGTCATCCATTTCCTGTGCAAATGCGTAGTTTTCGAGATATCATCATCTTGAAAACTACGCATTTGCACAGGAAATGGATGGTAGATTCGTGCAAAACACCTCAAAATTGACCAGAAAAGTTTGCATTCGTGCTAAACACAACCTAACCTAACTTAACCTAACCAGTCGCCTTATTTTGGAGGATATAGTTCTGCAATTTTTTATAACTTTCTTGGCATAACGTTGTGAAAAATATTTTCGCAAATAAATATTTATGAACTGGAGGTTTTTATTCACCGAGAAGTTGCAATGTTCCAGCCATGTGCCCTTAAAGATAGAAACAGTAAATCCACACTCACGCTTATTTTTTGGATTTTTTTTACGGCACCTAAACACCTTCGAGTCTTGTCTTAAAATACAGGCAGTATTACATTTAGGGCAAATCACGGATGGTGGAATTATGCCATGATTGGAAAAAACATCTAAACTTTTATCTTCATTGAGGTCAACAAGGCGGATAGGTCTTCAAAATCAAGTTCACAAGATTGACACGTCATAACAGTAGAATGAAAATCATCACACTAATAAAAAATGGAAAGAAGTAGGCAAAAGCAAGAAAAAGTAGCCAAAAAAAGCCAAGAAAAATCTTCAAAAAAGTCTAAAAAAGGTAGCTAAAATAAACAAACCCACCGAAATTTATATACATACATATTAGAAAGTAGAAAATATTTTTTTTAAAAAGTACATTTTATACAAATTTGCACAAGATAATATATATATTTTTTTATTCAGTTTTGATTGGTTATTCAATATATATTGCTGTTATAGCTGGGTGTGACTGGGTCAAAAAACAAATATTAACCCGAAAAAGATCCTTTTCATTCCTATAAGTTCCTGAAACACTAATAACATGAAGTAATTGAAGCAAACTATTGTATAAGCTATTTAAACAGCTAAGTCATCTTCAAAGTTGGATAAGAAATTACACCTTTGCAATATGTGGAAGGTGCCAGTTTGTGAATATATCTAAGATTTATTCTAGGCCTTGAGTGCAATAGCTATTGCAATGAGCACCTTGAATTTACCTTGAAGCACTTCTGCCTCAAGGGTGCGCTGCTCAGCACCTCTTGAGGTGGGGCCACGACATAGTTGCCACCCTTTTCTCTTGCTCCTGCCATATGATTCAGTCTACTATTGAATTTGTGAGGGCTGGTCTAGTAGAGGAATACCTGGCACTGTGGATTGGTCAAGTATGTTGGCTAAAAACGTCCAAATATTTTTTAAAAGTATCTACTGGGACTGCACTTATATCTCTAAGGTACTGAGGCAAGGAGTTAAACAGGTGAGAAACCTCCCTAGAGATACTATTATATTGAAGGGTTTGAATCCTTCTCAGGCTGTTTGGTGGGAGGCGATGTTTTTGACATATTCTGCCAGTTCTTGTTGAGGTGGGCACAATTGGTTTGGTATTGGGGGCAACTAAAAGCCCTTCTAGAATTTTCCAGGTGTAGATCAGGATGTATCTCTCAAACCTTCCTCTCTATGGAATAAAGGTCAAGGTCTCTGAGCCTATCCTAGTAGTTTAATTTGTTTTTACTCACCTGTTGCTCATTAGGTTATTTAATATATGAAGTAAAGGTTCTTTGTTGGCCCTCAATTTTTTGCAATTCATTTTGTTTGTGGGGAAACTATAATTGATAGTAGTAGTTGATTTGTGGAAGAACAAATGATTTCCACAGGATAAGCTTGGTCATAACTGTCTCTAGTTCTGAATGTCCTCAGTATATATCCTATTAGTTATTTGCATGATGAGGTTATTTTGTCAATGTGCCTGTTGAATGTTGCATCTTCAGATAATATAACTCCTAGATCTCATACATGATCAGTTTGTATAATATCTTTTCCTGTGGGTCCAGTGTAATTGAATTGTTCTTTTAGGCATTTATTTGGTCCATACTCAATTAGTTCAAATTTGTCTTCATTGAAGGCCATATTGTTTGCATCTGCCCATGCATATATAGTTTGTAGATCTTTTTGTAGTTCTGCACAGTCTTCTTTTTCTGTAATTGGTCTTAGTATTCTGGTATCATCCGCGAATGACAGTAGAGAGCTTCCTAGGTTACAGTTTATATTGTTTAGCATTATAATGAATAGAATTGGTCCCAGTACTATACCTTGCAGCACTCCACTAATCACTTCTCTTTCTGCAGATCTTGCTCCATTTACAATTGTTATTTATTTTCTGTCAGAGAAAGGCATGAATCCATTTTCCTATTTTTCCATAAATTCTGAGTTCCTTTAGTTTATGGTATAAAATTCCATGGTCAACCTTATCAAAAGCTTTTGGAAAGTCTAGATAGATGACATCAACATTGTGGTTTTCTCCTAAATATTGTAGGATTGTGTTGCAGTGGTCTCTTTTGTCTGAAGCCATGTTGAAAGTCTTCTAAGAGATGTTCACTTTCTATAAAATTGACAACAGAATTGTGGCTTTTCAAGACTTTCTCAAATATTTTGATTATATGGGAAGTCAAGGATATGGGTCTATAATTCTTGGCTTCCTTCTTTTGCCTCCTTTGTAGATTGGGGTAATATTTGCTTGTTTCATGATTGGTGGTATTCTACTGGTGTCTAGTGAAGATTTCCACAGGATTTTCAAAGGCAGAGATAAAGTATGTTTGCATTCCTTAAGAATCTTGGCTCCAATTCCATCTGGACTAGGGGCTGAACTCCCTGGTAGCTCTGCTATTGCCTGTTGTAAGTCTCTAGTGGTTATTTGTATATCTTCCAATAATGGTCTGTCTTGGTCATTTTCTTTATCAAAAAATGCTGTAGTTTTTATTTTCTTAGCTACTACAGGGGTACTCCAGCTTAAAGTATATTGAGATTGTAGAATGTTTGCCATTTCCTGTGGATTAGATATAAGAGTTAGTCCATCTTTAGCAAGCAATGGGCCAATGCTTGTTTTGATAACTGCTTTGCATTTAGCATAGCTAAAGAAGAATTTGCTATTTTCTTTTATAGTGCCAATAGCTGTGTGTTCATTATCGATATTCTCTCTTATGGTTGACTCCTTTATTTTAAGTTCTGACAGTATCCATTTCTGGATGTTACTACAGCTTGTATCACTTAATTGCTTTGTCAGTTGTTTAGATACATGTGAGTACAAGTAAACCAAGGGTGACCCTTGGGTTAGGCTAACAGTTAAAAGAGGATTCATACTATATTATGATAATTTATATAGGGCCTATATGAAATGATAAAGATGTCATACCTCTTGGGTAAAGATTCAGTAGAACACACCCAAATTAGTGATGAAAATAGGTTTTCCTGGTGTATTTCATGCTGTTTCAATTGAATCTGACCTTCATTGATCTGTAAATTAGTTAGGTTAGGTTAAGTTGTGATATTTTAGTTAGTTTAAATGAAAATATCATGGTTTAACCTAACCAGTCATTAAGGACATACAGTAATAAATAATAAACACTTCCTCATGAAGGTGTTTTTACTTACATTCTTTACTTATTTTGGGGGGTGGCATTGTTTACTTGGATCATTTTTTAGGGTGGCATTGTTTACTAGAAACTTTTGGGGATGGCTTTCTTTCATTGATCCAAAGAGGGAAATTGTGGGCTAAAAAGGCCAGAATCGATTGAAAAAGCATGAAATACACCAGAAAAACTTATTTTATCAGTAATTTTCACAGCAAAAGTAACCTAACCTGGTACTACCTACCTTTCTGGGTATAATTGCTTATGGCATTGGATACCACAAAGGTTAATTGAATGCCTGGTTAGGTCAACTGTATGCCCTTGACAATTGGTTAGGTAAGTCTTGATATTTTTGTTAAAACTAATGAAAATAACATAATTTAACCTAACCAATTGTCAAGGGCATACAGTTGACCTAACTAGGCATGGATACCCCATAATGAATTTGGAACCTGGAAAGGTAAGTAGTACCCCTAACCAGGGCTGTGGAGTCGGTGATAAAATTTGCCGACTCCGACTCCAAAAATTTTAACACTCCGACTCCAGAAATCTGACTTGTATAATTACGACTCCGATGGAATGTTAAGGCCAAATTGATTATGATTAGCTTTATTAGGCCAATGGAGATTCATAAACAAGGCATTTCGTCACCACCACATGACTCATCAGGTTACTTAGTGGCTGTAACTATGCCTTAATGGCTTTTTTTCTCTTTATTCAAAAATTACAATAAATCCCAAAATACAAACTGATTGAAACTTAAACAAAATAAGATTATTATTGGTTTAGCAAATTAATAAGATGTTTTTGTATTATTATAAACATCCGTAACAAAATGTACTAACCTAAACTGAATTTTTTCTTAAAAAAAGGATCGCTTCCATTAAATCTTCTTTCAGTGATGCTTATCAAAATTATCAAATTGAAATCTAAAAATCTGAAAAAGATTTAGGGTTGCTAGTACAAAATTTTTAAATTTCCTTATTATTAATTATGTTAATTAATTAATTATAAGCAACTATATTTATATATTATATATTATTTATGTATTATATTATATATTAAAACATTAAGTTAAATCTATTTTATTCATAAAATTGAGCTAGGCCTAGGCCTAGGCTGCTATGGTTATAATTGAAGGATTTGCACCGACTCCGACTCCATCCAACTATGCACTTCCGACTCCACTCAAAATTGACCGACTCTCTGACTCCACAGCCCTGCCCCTAACAGGTCTAACCTAGGCCTAGAAGACATCCCACTCAGACTGGGAGCTTCCACCACAGACAGCCATTCTAAAGTGACTGCTAAATTCAAATTTCAGCTGCTGGACTTGCATGGGAAAATCATGTGACAATGGGACAGCTGCTGATTGGCTAATGATGATAATATGACTACATATGTCACAGGACAAGATGGTTTGATGAGTGAATAATGGTGTCAAAATTTAATAATTTCTAAATTAAATATCTTGATAAATAGGAATTTCCGCCAAAATTAGTATAGAATAAAGTATTCTTGTTTTTTTTCACTCTATCTCACTGTATAAATATCAATATTGAGTTTGGTGGATGTGTTCTACTGAATCTTAACCTACCTCTCTGTTTTTCTTTTCTTATTTTTATAATATAGATCCAATTTCTAATTAGGATAAAATGGCAATATCTTCAAAACAACAAATATGTTTTTGCTATACATTTAATAAGCTACACTACACTGTATAAAATCAATGTATTTAATTTGAGCTGCAAAAGCTGCAAAATTAGTATTCCTTTTCAAAACTTTCAATCAGCATTAGGGCTAAAGAGCTATACTGTACTTTTCATATGTAATTTAGAAATATATATATATTTTTTATTTAAGTTTTAGCTCCATAATTCTTTGCTTTGGGTCAGCAAATTAAACTATCATGACCAGATGACCTTAAATGTCTTCTAGAAATGAAATATATATTTGTTTTATATCAAATCAGTGGAATAAAAATTGAAATTAATTATTGATGCTTTATAGAAATAATAAAAATGTTCTACAAATGTTTATTCACTTTAGGCCAGTGGCTATTATGATTTTAATTAATGTTTAAAAAAAAATGTTAACACAGGATATCTTTATTTGTCACAATAATCAATAGAGCTATAAGTAAATTCTATAATCTTGTTTTATTGAAAAATAAACAGCAAAGTTCATTAACATTCTTTATGTATTACCTATACTGTAGTAATTAATTAGTAGTTTTTGTGTTTTATCATTTTTTTTTATTTGTATTCATATACTGATTTCCCCCTCCCCGCGGGCGGTCTTTCTGGGGTGGATCGCCCGCGGGCTCCTGCCTCCATGTGGCGAGGGGGGTCAGCCGCGGCTGGGGGCCCTGCTGGGTCCCCCACCCGGTTGCGAAGTGGACTTTTAGCATACCCTGCTATCCTACAACCCCCTCTTTCCTGTCTTCCCCTCTTTCCCCTCTTCCTTGCCCCCTCTGTTTTTTCTGCTTGCTCTGTTCACTTCGCGCGCCCCGTGGGCTGCCGGGGCTGGTCGCTGGGGGTCTCGCTCCCATGGCCGGGGCCGGACTAAGTTGGCTGGTAGGGTGCCCAGGCCTGGGACCCTGGGGGGCCTTGGTCTTTGCTGCCGGTGGGGGAGAACTTTCGACGCTGCAAGGGCCCCTTTTGAAACGGGGGTACCTACATGGGACGAGGCACACATCCCCCGCCGGCCTGCGCTTGGTCCCCTTGGGCCCTGGGTAATCGGTTCCCCGCGGCCCCGGGCGCGAAACAACAATAAAAATTTTCTTTATGGAAACATTTACAAATCTAATGGACCTCGTTGATGACCCGGCTTGTGCATCTGACCTCCCTCTGACTACCTCTTTGGACCTTGGGTCTGGTAAGGGCAGTCGGCAGCCCTTGCCCACCCCGTCTGCTCTTCTTGCCGACACCTCCTCTCCCTCTCTTCCCCAGGCTCGTGGCGCCGCTGCCTGACCCCCGCCAGTGGCGGATGGACCTGCAGTGGACCCCCCGACCCCTGGATCCCCCCATATTCCATGTCCCGATAGGGACCCACCTGCTTTTTCGCCCTCAGGTGGGAAGCCCGCGGCCCCGGTCGCCTCCCACTCCGGTCGGGCCTCATCGCCCCCGGCCCCCTCGGCCCCTGGGGGACGTGGGACCCGACGTCGCCGTCCGCCTTTCTCGTCTCCCCATCCCCTCGAAGTACCAGTGGTGTTTGGCCCGACGGCTTCGCTCGGCCTTAGGACGGTGGACAAGTTCCTCGTCCTCCGCCCCTCCTCCTCCAAGCCCCTCCCCACCAACCATGAACGCCTCTTTCGAGCGATCCATGGGGTGACGGGGACGGCTCGTTTTGACCTTCGGCCTCAGAGGGATGGCTCCATTCTGATAAGGTCGCGTTCCTCTGTCGAAACCTCCTCTCTGCTCGCTATCCCCAATGTCCTGGGCTGCAGGATCACGGTGTCCCCCCACCCCCGCCTCAATCAGTGCCAGGGCACAATCTACGCTGCTGGTCTTCTACCTATCCCGGTGGAAGACCTCCAGATTGACCTCGCCTCCCAGGGTGTTGAGAGAGTGTACCGCTTTCCCGACAGATCGCGATCCCCAACCGCCCCTTCTCCTCGCCTGCTCCTCACTTTCGACTCACTGGTGCCCCCCGTTTCGGTATTCTGGGGCTTTGGTGAGAGATGAGCGTGCAAATTCTCGGTACGACCATACGTGCCAGATCCTACGCGCTGTTTTCAGTGCAATAGGTTTGGCCACGTGAGCAGCTCCTGCCGTCAGCCGGCCCCGTTGTGTGTGCGCTGCGGCGGCCCTCCCCACCCTTTGCCCTGTACTGCTCCGCCTTCCTGCACCAACTGCCATGGACCACACCCTGCTTCATCCCGCTCTTGCCCGTCCTTCCTCTTTGAGAGGGAGGTTCGGGGCCTCTGTTCATCAGAGTTTCTCAGCGCTCGGGAGGCGCGGGACCGGTTGCGTGGCTGCGAGGCCCGACGTGGTGCCTCGTACGCCGAGGCTCTCCGTTCCCGGCCGCCGCCGGCCCGGACCCCGCCCTCACCGGCGGTTCCCAACGCGCCTCCACCCACCGTGTCCGCTACTCCCTGTCCATCCTCTGCCGCCCAGCGGACTCCTACCGCGGCTCCCCGTACCACCAGCGCGTCCCCACGTGCTCCCTCCGCGAACGCCGATGCTTCGTCGGCAACCCCCCCTGCCCCTTCTACGCCCTCTCCACCGGCGCCTTCGGCCACCCCATTCCGGATCGTGACCCGCCATCACCCATGCGGGCCGCACGACGGAGGGGTAGGGGCCGCAAGCGCCGCGCCAGTAGTGACCCCGAAAGGTTCGAAGCCATAGGCCTCGCATCACCTTCCTCTCCCAGACACAAACGCCCCGGTGTCCTCACCGTCCCCACTGCGCAACCGTTATGCACGCTCCCCCCCGGGGTCCCCGACGGCCCTCGTGGTGGGGGCTGAGATACACCCCTCCGGCCCGGTCGATGGACCCACTGGAGGGGGAACTCGCCCGCCTGGTCGGCGTGGGGGACGTGCACGCCCCGCGCTTGACCGCCCCATCTCCTCCTCGACCTGCCAATGCCTCTGGGTGAGGTATTATTTTCCACCCCCTCGTAGTCCTGCCTCCCCTGCACCTCCGGTGAAGGGAGGGGCATTCTGGATACCCCTCACATCCCCTTCTCTGCATCGCTCTTCCCCGGACGTCCGGGAGACTCCTCTTCTGGAGGACTTGCCGGCGTCTGGTTCCACATCGCCCCCTCGTCAGGGTGACCCTCGCCTTCGCCCTCGTTCGGCGTCCCTCGTTGGACTCCGGGGCTTTCCGATTCCCTCTTTAATCTCGGACCGCCCGATCGGCCCACCCACCCCATAACCATCCTTTTCGCTGACTTTCCTACCCCTCCCTATACCTCGCTCCTGCAGTGGAACATCCGCGGGCTCCTGGTAAGCCTCGAGAGTCTCTCCTCTCTCCTGGCCTCCAGGTGTCCGGCGTGTTTCTGCCTTCAGGAGACGATTCTGGGATCCCGTTCCCTCCCTCGAGTGTCCGGCTACTGCGGGCTCCCTTCCCCGCCTCTTGATGGGGCGGGGAGGGGGGGCTCCGCGGTCTTCGTGCACCGCTCCGTCCCTTTCCGCCCCTCCCGCTCCGTACAGTCCTGCAAGCTGTGGCCGTGCGCCTTCTTTGGGGCGCCAGCTCACGGTCTGCTCTCTCTACCTCTCCCCTAACGTACGCCCTCCACCCGATTCTCTCCGTGACCTAATTCTTCAGCTTCCCCGCCCTTTCCTGATTCTCGGGGACTTCAACAGTCGGGACCCGGCCTGGGGGGACGTTTGCTCCACCTTTCTCTCCGGGACCCTTCTCTCCCTTATGGACGAGCTCGAGTTCACCTTTCTGAACGATGGCTCCCCAACCTGCCTTCACTCGGCCCACGACAGTTTCACCTGTATCGACCTTTCCCTGGTTTCCCTCGAAATCGTGACGGAGTTCACCTGGGAGGTCCTGCCGGATTCTTCCGGCAGTGACCATTTCCCAGTGTGTCTTACCCCGACCCGTCTCCTCCCCCCCACCTCTGTCCGCCCGCGCTGGCTGTTCGCCCGAGCAGACTGGGCATCATACGCGAGGGGCACGGCGATCTCGCCATCAATTCCTGCCTTTCCCTCCGTCAGTGAGGCCCTCGCCTTCCTCGAGAGTAAGATCCTCTCGGCTGCCGCCAGTTGCATCCCCCGTACCTCTGGCTCCCCCAGGCCGCGAAGCGTCCCATGGTGGACCCCAGAGTGCTCCCATGCCGTTCAGGAGCGGCGCCGTGCTGGCCGCCGCTTCTACCGGACCCGCCAGCTGGAGCACAAGATAAGAGTTTCAGCGCCTGAAGGCAGTGGCCCGTCGGGTCCTGAAACTGGCCCGGCGTACCTCCTGGCGGAGTTACGTGTCCGGGATCTCCTCGACTGTTTGGCGCAAGGTGCGTAGTTTTGAGGGGACCCGTGTCCCCCCTCGACCCCCGGTGCTTCGGGTCGTGGACGACGAGTTCGTCTCCGATCCGGAGGCCGTCGCGAACGCACTCGCGGCGCACTTCGCAGCCATCTCCAGTTCCGATTCCCCCCATTCCCGCCGTGACCCACCGGATTTTCCACCTCATAGGGATGACCGCTATAATCACCTCTTCCGCATGACGGAGCTTCGGGAGGCCCTCCGCACCCGGCCCCGATAATATCCCCTATGACTTGTTATGGCACCTCCACCCCTCTGCTCTCAGCTTTTTACTGGACTTCTATAACCGGATTTGGTTGGAGGGTTCGTTCCCGGACCGGTGGCGTGAGTCCATCGTCGTCCCCATCCCGAAGCCCGATAAAGACCCCTCACTCCCGTCGAACTATCGCCCCATTTCCCTGACATGCTGCGCCTGCAAGGTTATGGAGGCGATGGTTGCCTCGCGGCTGTCCCTTACTCTGGAGGCGAGTGACCAATACCCTGCTACCCAGGCTGGTTTCCGGCGCTTCCGGTCTACCACCGACCCCCTCCTCCTCAGCCACGACGTGCAGGAGGCTTTCTCCCGGCGTCACTTTGTACTCGCCGTCTTTTTCGACCTCCAGAAGGCCTACGATACTACTCGGCGTTGCGCGGTCTTTGACTGCTTACGCTCCCTGGGTTTCGTAGGCTTTCTCCCCTCCTTTATTTATAACTTCTTGTCCGCCCGTTCGTTCCGCGTCCGCATCGGTTCTACCCTCTCTGACCGCTTTCCGTTGGAGGAGGGTGTCCCTCAGGGTAGTGTCCTTAGCGTCCTGTGTTTCTCACTAGTGATGAACACAGTCGCTACGGTCCTGCCTACTTCCGTTCGTAGCTCCCTCTATGCCGATGACCTGGCTATCTACTGCTCTGGCCTCCTCCCGTCTTTGGCTGAACGTCGACTCCAGCTAGCCATCAACGTGGTGGTTCGCTGGGCGTCCTCGGTTGGCTATGCTTTCTCACCCTCTAAGTCTTCCAGTATGCTTTTCCGTCCTCGGCGCCTCCGTCTGTCGCATACCTTCGCCCTTACCCTTGCTGGCACTCCTCTTCCCCTCGTCCCATCCGTTCGATTCCTGGGTATGACCCTCGACGAATTTTTCGGTTGGGTTCCACACCTTAGGCGGTTGCGGCAATCATCTCGCCGCACCCTCTCCCTTTTGAGTCACCTGTCCCACATGACCTGGGGGGCGGACAGGCGTACTCTGCTGCGCCTGTACACCTCCCTGGTGCAATCCCGCATCGACTACGGCTGTGTGGTCTGCAGCTCCGCCTCCTCTCCGGCACTCTGTATGCTGGATCCTCTTCTCCACCGTGGCCTTCGCCTGGCGTCGGGTGCCTTACGCTCGTCCCCTGTCGCTAGTCTTCAGGTGGACTGCGGGCACCCCCCCCTGCCCCTTCGCCGGGGCCTTCTCATGGCGAAGTATTACCTTCGCATCTGCCGCCTCCCGATGTCCCTACTCTTCTCCGCGATCTCCCAGGCGCTACCCCGGTCTGACACGTGGCATTTCGCTGCCTCTCTGGCCGAGATCTTTTCATCCATGGGGATCACCCCACCCTCTATCCTGCCGTTCTCCTTTGACCTGTCGCCCCCCTGGCTGACCACCCCTATCTGCCGCTGCCAGGTGCTTCGTGGCCTGCGTAAGGAGTCTCCTCCTACCGTCCTCCGGTCTTCTTTTCTGGCCCATCTTCCCATCCACTCGGACGACGTTCCCGTCTACACCGACGGCTCGCGCTCCCCTGCAGGTGTCGCGGCCGCTGTCTTCTCTCCGTCGCTGTCACACCTCCCGGGGTATCCCCCTGCCGGTTCAGGCCTCCATCTTTTCTGCGGAGCTCTTTGCCCTTCTGGAAGCCCTCCGTCTGGTGTCGGGTTTCTCGCGGTCTTTCTGCACCATTTTCTCGGACTCGCTGAGCGCCCTTCAAGCGCTCGAGCGCTATGATTCCCCGGACCCCCTCGTACGCCTTATTCAACAGGAGTACCATGTCCTGCACACCGTTCACCGGATCCGGGTCACCTTCTGCTGGGTTCCTGCCCATGTTGGTGTTTCCGGTAATGAGGCGGCTGACCGCACAGCAGCCCGGTCCACCGCCTCGATGCCTCCCCTCCCCCGCCCGCTCCTATGGAAAAACTATAAGCGCTCACAACATGGTATCATATGTGGTACATTTATTTCATAATTAAATATAAATTATTAATTAATTGAATTAAATATCTATACAAAATTGCCTCGGGATTGGCGACATAGCCTATTGGGAATGAAATAATTGAATTGCCATACGTACAAAGAACCTGTATGTATGAATCAGCCTCACATAGCAACAAGAAAACCCAATTTATTGTTTAGTCTACCAAAAAAGTAGACAAACAAAATTTGCTAGATCGGCAAATAATACAAGCGAACCAAGGAACGGCTCTCAGGGCTGTTTATTCCAGCGAACGCTTTAAACGGGAAGACGTGTTAATTTTCCCTCAAGTCCTGAGTGAATTCCTTATAATATAAAACCTAATGACTATAAAAGGATAGGCCTATTCCTTCAGGGGTTTATATAGTGACTGCCTATATTAATTACCTTAAGTAAATTCGCGCGTAACCCATCGTGGCGGCCCTACACCGAAAATGACCGTCACGCCCTACATCGAAACAAACAAAGACCCAGCAAAAATAAGGTGAGCAATTTCATTTTCATTAATAATTTCCCAACTCCCGATGCTAGAATTACCGTAATCAATATAAATATAAAGAGGTCCTTTAAAGACCTACATATTATAACTCTCTAACGAAAAAGCATAGGGCTTTTGTCGGTAACCCTCCACTGAAGTCTGTTGGAAATTTCCAACGGATGAGGGCACAGGCAATCAACCCATAGCCCTATATAGTTTTTTCAATGGTGGCCCTGTGTATGGGGAACTAACCCCTCTAAAATTTACACTGACACGCAGTGGCTAGGCTTAACTCAGTAGGCCTAACCCCAATTTCAACCGTAACCCCACTATAGTTTTTCATATGGTGGCCTAAGCAACTGGGAACCGATTCCTTTACCTTTACACTAATCGAAAACAAAGGCTTGTTCATTTAACAGGCATAACTTATTTTAGGTCCTAAAAATAATAGGCCCGCAACATTAAGCCTATTTAATAGGTCCTACTCTTCAAATTCAAAACTAAGCCTTGTTAATTTAACAGGCTTAACTCATTTGAGGTCCTATAAAATAATAGGCCCAAACATAAGCCTACTTGGTAGGCCCAACAAATAGGCCTATTTAGTAGGCCCACCTAACTTTACCTTACATAATAGGCCTACCTCTTAAAGTAGGCCTTACTCTTTACACTCAAGGCCTATCCTAACTAAAAACATTGTGAATTTTTAATTTAACCTGTGGCGCAGGTTATATAAAAAACTTATTACTGTACAGTAATTTAACTTGCTCAACATCATAAAATTAAACTCAGAACTTTAACACTAACAACAATTATGGAAGACTTGGACAAAAGGGTAAGAAACCCAGACCAAGAAAACAAAAACACAGACCTTGGGGCTACGGCACCATCTCAAAATCACAAAAAATTAATGAGGAAAAAATCAGCACGTAAAGGTGTCATCACCAAACTGTACAATGATTTCAAACAAAAGGAACCTACAAGATATGATCTTGAAACAACATTAAATTCTATTACTCGTTACAAACAAGAAATTTTCATACTAGATGAAGACATAATTACAGAAATTGATGACACAATTGAACTAACAGATGATGAGTATTCTACTCTCCTACTTGACAATGAAAATTACATTACAAAAATTAACAACTATATTTCTGAAATTCAAAACCAACTTGATGAGTGCAAAAAAGAAGACACATACGAAAGCTTCTTAGAAGCTACAAGAAATGCTTCATTTAGCCCTCCCAATGTGGCTGAGGGCAATGAACTAAAATCAAAATTGCCTACACTTGCAGTACCCACTTTTGAGGGTGACAGAGCCAAATTTCAATCTTTTATTGAAAAATTTCATAGCCTTATAGGTAATAAAAACTACATTACAGATGTTGATAAATTTAGTTATTTAGTGAACTATCTGAAAGGCCCAGCCTTAAGATTAGTGGAATCACTACCAGCCATAGGTGCTTCTTATTCTGTAGCAATAGAATTACTTAACAGAAATTACATGAATAAGGATGAAATTATACATGATTTGGCTCTTAAAGTAATGAACATGCGAACCCCAAAAGACAACTATGGTGACCTCTTTGATTTTTACTGTGAGTTTGAATGTCTCATGGGACAACTTAAAAACAATAATTTAAACATTGCAGAAACAGCTTGGATCATTCAAGCTGTTGTTTTTGAAAAGCTCCCTTCTAAAGTCAAAGAGATATTTCATCAGAGGACAACTGACATATACCCTAGCCTTAATAAACTAAGAGAAGATTTCCCAACTGTACTAGCACTTTACAAATCAAGTTACACACTCCCAAAATTTAACACAGAACAAGAAAAAACCAACAATGCAGAAAACCAAAAACCTAACAAAAGATTTCAACACTTACCAGTTACATCAAAACACAACCGCAAAACTCAATTTGCAGAAAATAAAGTGACAGAAAAAGACTCAAAGACTCCTACTCTGCAAAACTTTAATGTAGCTACTTTTGAGTATAATCCCACACCATGCAAATTTTGTTTTAGCAGTGAACATAATTCTACAAATTGTCCCAAATACAAAGACTTTACAGCAAGGTCAAAACGTTGTGAACAACTAAACTTATGCAAAAAATGCACTGGATCAGGGCACCAAAAGTCAAATTGCAAATCAAATTTGATATACAATTGTAAGTTTTGCAACAGTTTTGACCATGTTACCCCTATGTGTAATACACACACAGACATTGGAAAAACTGACAAACATTATGAACAAACACCCAAATCAAACCAAAACAAACAGAAACAAACCAAAAATGCTATGAATGGACATATCAGTTCATCTAGCATTAACCACAATTCAAAAATTCTTTTACCAACCACAACTTTGGAAATCCAAAACAAAAGAGGACAAATAGTACAGGTTAGGTGTCTTTTAGATACCTGCTCACAACAAACATTTGTAACTAAACAACTGATAGAAAAATTGGGACTTCAAAACCAACAAGGAGATGAAGATCTCTCTATTTCATCATTTATCAATAAAAACCCAGTACAAGCCAGTTTTAAAACTGCAAATATAACTTTAACTCTTGATGAAACATTTGAAACCCTTAAGGTTGTTGTTGTGGACAAAGTAGAACAAGAAAAAATACAAATAGCTGGGTTAAAACAAGCTTTGCTCCAACTTCAAAATAAATACACGATAGCTGATAAAACCCTTAATGCAGATGTAGTTGATGATATACATATGCTCATGGGGGCTGACTATCTTCATCTGGTCCATAGAGGCATCATTAAAATTGGAGATGGAATAGCCATACAAACTCCCACAGGTATTGCTCTTTTGGGTGACATAACTAAATACCATCTTACTACTGACACAGAAAACACAGAACATGAACAAAATTTACGCAAAACAAAATCACCACAGTCACAAATTTCTGACTATGTGACAAACTCGAACTACAAAAACACTGTCATAATCCCACATCATTTGAATGAAAATGATTCCACATTGGATGAAGGGTTACAGCAGTTGTGACTATTAGAATCAGTTGGCATAAAGGACAGTACTATTACACATGAAGACCAATTGATGACAGAACAATTTAAGGATACATTACAACACAGAGACAATCAATACTATGTGGAGCTGCCTTGGAAAACACCTTGTCCAGAAATAATGGACAATTTGAAAGTAGCTAAGGCACATCTGTATAAAAATTACAGAAAACTAAAAAATGACAATCTTTTAGAACAATACAACAACATATTCAAGGAACAAATAGAAAGGGGCTTCATTGAAGAAGTTACTGATGAACCCTTTAAAAAACGAGGTTGTCATTATTTAACACACAGGGGAGTTTACAGAGAAGACTCATCCACAACTAAACTAAGAGTAGTATACAACTGTAGTTTAAAAGACACAAATTCTGTTAGTTTAAATGATTGTCTCATGGAAGGCCCAAACCTTGTCTCAGATCTTGTAAAAATTCTCCTTTGCTTCCGTTTAGACAATTATGCAGTACAAAGTGACATAGAAAAAGCATTCCTCTGTATAAATTTGAAGCTTGAGTATGATAAAAATCATCTCAGGTTTTTGTGGTTGAATGATCCACATGACCTTAACAAAGGTTTCAAAACCTACAGATTTAAAGTAATTATTTTTGGAGCAAATTGCTCTCCAAGTATTCTTGCTTTAACAATTAGAAACCACCTAAACTTATTTCAAGAGGACTTAACAGTTCAGTTTTTAAAACAAAACTTTTATGTGGATAACCTCATTGGTTCCACTGTAACTGAAGAGGAATTGCTTGAAATTTACCAAATGTCACAACCCATAATGAAGCAAGGAAATTTTGGATTGAGAGAATGGGTTTCTAATTCTCCTAAATTAAATGAACAAATAACAAAAGACAACAATGGGAACATTGAACCAAACAATTACACGAAAACACTTGGAATGCTTTGGTTTTTAAAACAGAATTCTGAACACGATGACACTCTTTGCACAAAGAGTTATAACTTAAATCCAAATGCCAATACAAAAAGACAAGTGCTTTCAGAATCATCCAAAATTTTTGACCCCATTGGATTATATTTACCAGCAACCATAAGATCCAAAATCCTTTTGCAAGACTTATGGAAAAAGAAAATTGATTGGGATGAACCACTTTCAGTGGAAGACCAACTTCATTGGAAAAAATTAGCCACAGACTTGAACAAAGTTCAAGACATCTACGTACCAAGATGTGCTGGCTACAGATTGAAATCGCAAACACTACACATTTTTACAGATGCCAGCACACAAGCTTATGGGTGTTGTGCCTATTTAACAAGTGAAAATGAAAGTAACTTGGTTTATTCAAAGGCAAAAGTGGCACCCTTAAACCAAAAGAAAACTGTACCACAACTTGAATTATTAGCTGTCTCATTGGGAGTTAAAACAGCAAACTTTCTTTCACAAGTGTATAAAGAAGTTGACATAACAAACATTTACTTATGGACAGACAGTCAAATTTGTCTAACATGGGTGACCAACACAGATACAACTTCTTGCAAAAATATATTTGTGAAAAACAGACTAACAGAAATCAAAACTGCAAACACAAACCTTGGTATCAAATTTAGGTACATAAAAACAAAGGAGAATCCTGCAGACTTTTTGACAAGAGGGCTCTCTTACAAGCTGTTGAAAACAAATAAAATCTGGTATGAAGGGCCCGAATGGCTAACATGTGAGGATCTTTGGCCAGCCAAAGTAGTTAACCTCACACTCAACTCTACAACAACTGAAAAGATCACTGAGGACAAACCTATATTTGACTATCACCTTTATTCAGACCTAAACAAACTCTTGAGAATTACAGTCTATTGCTGCAAGTTTGTCAATAGCTACCTTCTCAAACACTGTCCTCAGAAAGCCTTTTCTAACTTAACAGAAACTGCAACAAAATACTGGCTCAAACAGATACAAGCTTCAGAATTTGACAAGGAGTTGAAGTATCTTAGGTCCAGTAGCACATTAAACAAAGGTATTCCTTCACTTGTCATGGATCTAAATCTGTACCTGGATACAGAGGGTCTGATAAGGTGTAAAGGAAGGCTTAACAAGTCAACTTTGACTTACAACTCTAAGCACCCAATTCTTCTTCCAAGGAGAAATCACTTCACAAAACTCATCATCAGGGATACCCACAACAAAATACACCACATGGGAGTCCCACAAACCCTGACAGAGCTGAGAAAAACTTACTGGCTACCAAAGGGTAGAACTGAAACAAAGAAAATTTTAAACACATGCATTCCTTGTAAACGTATCCATTCACGACCCTTTAAGACCCCAAGCCCTCCAGACCTACCTGTGGAACGAGTAACATTTACTCGGCCATTTGAAACCACGGGTATTGACTACACTGGAGCGGTAAATGTGAGTTTTGGAGACAAAATGGATTCAAAGGAATACAAAGTGTACATTGTACTCTTCACCTGTGCTGCCACACGTGCCATATGTCTAGACATAGTAGAAGATCTGACAGCAGAAGCTTTTATTGCTGCTTTCAGACGATTTTGTGCACACAATTCTGTACCCAAAACTATATGGTCAGACAATGCCACATACTTCAAATCTGGTGAAAGAATTATTCATCAGATTTGTGACAGTGAAACAGTACAAACTCATTTAACCAAACACAACATAACCTGGAAGTACATTCCTGTTAATACACCATGGTATGGTTCAATTTGGGAAAGAAACATACAAACTGTAAAGAACTGCCTTAAAAAGACTATTGGGACAAAACATCTACAACTTTTTGAACTCATGACTATTCTGTCAGAAATTGAAAATGTTGTCAACAACAGACCATTAACTTATGTGGGAGATGGTATTAATGAGCCAGAACCTCTCACACCAAACCACCTAATTAAGGGAGAAACAGTAAACATGTTACCAGAATCTGAACATAACAGTACAGAGGATCCAGATTGGGAAATAGGACACAAAGAACTCAACACAAAATACCAACATTTGACACAAATCAAACTCAATTTATAACAAAATGGAGAGAAGAATACTTAACAAGTCTTAGAGAAAGACATAAACAATTAACAAAACAAAGTTGGAATGATTCAGTCAAAATTGGGGACATTGTGTTGATACATGACAAGACACCAAGACAACATTGGTCAATGGGAAAAGTCTTGGAACTCAAAACTGGTGAAGACGAAGTTACCAGGGTTGTAAAACTGAAAACAGCAACTGGTGAAACCACCAGAGATATCACATTACTATATCCTTTGGAGTGTGGGGCTAAATTAGAACCATTACCCCAAAGGATGGATCAGGATACTATTGGGGAGGAATCTCTCAATGTGCCTGATGTAACTCAGACTAAACCAGACAGGCCTCAAAGAAAGACTGCTTTGAAAGCCAGAAAACTTTTACAAGAAAAAATTAAGACTGGTGACTTATAAACTTACACAAACTGAGCAAAGTTAAAATGCTTAATAACTTTACTTTAATCCCATAAATTTCCTATACCTAAAGGGAGTCAAACTGATTGACATAACTTTAACTAAACTTGAGAAGTTGGCCTCTTGAACTTTCATATTTGAATAGGTCTTGAGTAACCTCTCTCTTCCTAAATTTCTACTTCATTCTTTTGATCCATTTTTTACATGTTTTACACAGTTTGTCAAAAAATTTGATCTATAACATACAAATTTTTCTCCGGCCCCCCCCAGTATATGGAAAAACTATACGCGCTCACAACATGGTATCATATGTGGTACATTTATTTCATAATTAAATATAAATTATTAATTAATTGAATTAAATATCTATACAAAATTGCCTCGGGATTGGCGACATAGCCTATTGGGAATGAAATAATTGAATTGCCATACGTACAAAGAACCTGTATGTATGAATCAGCCTCACATAGCAACAAGAAAACCCAATTTATTGTTTAGTCTACCAAGAAGTAGACAAACAAAATTTGCTAGATCGGCAAATAATACAAGCGAACCAAGGAACGGCTCTCAGGGCTGTTTATTCCAGCGAACGCTTTAAACGGGAAGACGTGTCTAATTTTCCCTCAAGTCCTGAGTGAATTCCTTATAATATAAAACCTAATGACTATAAAAGGATAGGCCTATTCCTTCAGGGGTTTATATAGTGACTGCCTATATTAATTACCTTAAGTAAATTCGCGCGTAACCCCATCGTGGCACCCTACACCGAAAATGACCGTCACGCCCTACATCGAAACAAACAAAGACCCAGCAAAAATAAGGTGAGCAAATTTTTTCATTAATATAAGGTCCCAATCCCGACGCTAGAATTACCGTAATCAATATAAATATAAAGAGGTCCTTTAAAGACCTACATATTATAACTCTCTAACGAAAAAGCATAGGGCTTTTGTCGGTAACCCTCCACTGAAGTCTGTTGGAAATTTCCAACGGATGAGGGCACAGGCAATCAACCCATAGCCCTATATAGTTTCACAGCTCCCCTTCTCTGACTATGTGCAGGTCTTTCGTTCATTCTACGACCGCGTATGGCAACAGTCCTGGGACGATGCCACCGGAAATAAACTCTGGTCCATACGCCCCCACCTGTCATATTGGGCGTCCTCTTTCCACCGCTCCCGACACAAAGAGGTCGTCCTTGCGCGGCTTCGCATCGGCCATACGCGCCTCACACATGGCTACCTTATGTTCCGGCAGGAGGCTCCTCATTGCGCCTCCTGCCAGTCGCCCCTCACCATCTCTCACATCCTTGTGGAATGCCCCACCCTGTCATCAGTACGTCGTCGCGCCTTCCCGTTCCTTTCTGATTTCCCCCTCCCCGATCGTTTACGTCTTATGCTCGCTGAGAGCCCTCTCTTCTCGCTTGACCATCTTTTTCTCTTCCTCTCCCACTCTCGCATCCTATCTGAGCTTTAGGTGACTTCTCACCCATTGTCCGCTGTTCTCCCACTTCTAGTGCTTTTCCCCCGTCTCCGTTTCTCTTTCTTATATTCCGCCTCACCATGATATCCACTAACGTATAGCGGGAGATGGCGGTAAACACCCCAATACAAAAAAAAAATATATACTGATTTAAATCAGTTATTTATTATTTTTTTTAATCATTTGATTTAAATCAACCAACCCTGATATAGGGGCTTTCTTTTGGGCTGCTTTTTGAAGGTTTCCATATCTGAAAAGGTTTGATTTAATTGTACAAGTATAAATTAAGGGAAAAAAAAGGTGTAAGAATTTTGAATTTTTTTGCTTCTCAAAGGGTGACTATAGTAAATTTAGGGAGTTAGACTCAGTAAGGTGGGTGTTATGAGGAAATAAAACTTTGAGACCAAGCTTTATTCAGCAAAAATTCAACACACCTGAAACAACAACAACAATTATAATCAGCAATTGAAAATGCAACATTCAGACAAACAACAATTGTAATTAAAACTAATGGAACATTTGACATCAGTATGAATACCCCAATATAAAGATACATTACACTTGCCCCCCCTCAATAAAAGAATATACACAATGCTAAAGTATTCATAAAAACCCAACATATAGTTCTATAAATTTAGTCTATCAACGGGTTTACGAACATGGCTCGATTGGCGAGGGAGCATTGTTGGAGTAGGGGTCAAAGGCGTACTCGTCTCAAGTTCAGGCGGCTGCTGGGGCGATGAGGGTCATTCATTTATGGTCACATTATGATCGGGGGTTACAAGGGGTAATTCAGGGACTACAGGAATGGGCGCTGTTTGATCAGGAGAGTCGAGGGGAATTTAGTGGGGAATCAGCTGAGGGCACAAGATCTCAAATGGAGACAGTGTCTTCACAGCCATTAGGGAAATGGACATGAGCGAATTGAGGGTTGGCCGTTATTAATTTGACTTCCTGGATGGGTGGTTCATCTTTGGTTCTTCTCTGCCTTCTGAGAAGGACTAGGCCAGGGGTCATTAGCCACAATGGTACACTCTGCCTGTTAGAGGTGTTGCGAGGGAACGCGAAGAGGCACTCATGAGGCGTAGCATTAGTCGCAGTACACGAGAGAGCGCGCACCGAATGAAGGGTGTCTGGCAATACGGCTTCCCAATCGCGTCTGTCCAACTTCTTTGTCTCGAGGGCAAGGAGTATCGTCTTCCAGATGATGCCCACATACCATTCACATTGGCCATTTCCAGTCAGATGATAAGGAGTGGATTTTCTCGTAGAGATACCGAGATTGAATAGGAATGATCTTAGTTCCCCAGACATAAAAGAGGATCCCCGATTGGAATGGAGGTAGTAGGGAAGACCGAATATGGAGAAGAAGGTAGTAAGGCAATTAATGATGACAGCAGCTGACATCTCACGACACGGAAAAGCAAAAGGGAAGCGTGAAAATTCATTGACGATTATTAAAAGATATCTGTTACGAGTATTGGACAGTAAGGGGCCTTTAAAATCCAGGCTTAATCTATCGGAAGGCCGTATGGCTTGAATGAGGGTACTGGGCTTAGGGCTATGGAATTAAGGTTTTAATTGACGACACTTCTCACCTGGTTGATCGAATAAGGAAGGTTACGCACCCGTATAAAGTGAAGCAGCTGCATCACGCCGGGGTGGCAGAGAGAGTTGTGCAAACTCTTAAGGTCAGAGAGACTCGTAGTGGCACAGAACTGTCGCGAGAGGGCATCTGCTGCAGCATTAAATTTACCCGGTCGATAGCAAATTTCAAAATAGGGCATGAGTTCTATTCGCCATCGTAGTATCTTTTCATTTTTTATTTTGCTTTTATGCTGCTGATTGAACATAAACTCCACCGAACATTGATCAGTTACTGCTGTATTGAGAAACATTTCCCTGACAGAAAGTAGCGTCATTTCCACACAGATTCAACGATGACGTAAGCCTCCTCTATCGCACTGTGGTTCTTTTCGGCGCGATTCAGTGAGTGGGAGAAGAATGCGATAGGGCGTCCTTCTTGGTTCAGTGTAACACCGATAGCTTTATCACTGGCGTCAGTCTCAATAGTGAACGGTAATTTGTCATCAATTCTGGTCTTTACAGCATCGCATATTGCTTCCTTCAATCCTGAGGTGGCTGATAAGGCATCGTTTGATAGGGGGAAGGTAGCCTCTACTAAAGGGCGAATCCAGTCAGAGAACTTAGGAATCCAGTGAGAGTAGTAAGCGAACAGTCTGGTCAACCAAGAAAGGCTTTCTGTGAAGTAGGGAGAGGCATCTGTTTTAGCGATTCAAACCTAGTAGGATCTGGTCGCAACTTGTTATTACCGATTTCGTACCCCAATAGGCAGATGGTGGATACAGCATAGATGCATTTATTTTTATTTAAAGTCATATTGTACTTCTGAGCGACTCGGAAAAATTTATCTAGATTGCAGTCATATTTTTCTCAAGTGGAACCACAAATCGTCAGATCGTCGAGGTAAGCGAAGGTGCCTTCCAATCCCTCTTGATGTATGCTGCCACCCCATTTGTGAGGCTGAAACTCAAGTGTTTAAACTGGAAAAGATGAGCACAAGCTTCAAAGGTGGTGTAAGGACAGTCCTCTTCAGAGAGGGGGATTAAGTGATATGTGCTCTTAAGATCCGATTGAACTGAATATTTTATAAGATGATATTTTGTTGATGAGATCATCCAAATTAGGTAGGGGATAAGCGTCTAATAGAGTGTATTTATTTATGGTTTGAGAGTAGTTGACTACTAACCACTTTTTACTTCCCTGGTTGACGACAACGACCTGAGCCCTCCAAGGTGAGTCGCTGCTCTTGATCACATCCTCCGACAGCAGGTGATCGATTTCGCAGTGGATGAGCTCAGCATCCGCTGATCCAAAGCGCCGAGATTTGGTAGCGATAGGCCAGCAATCAGGGGTCAGGTGAGTGAACACCTTAACGGGATTCATGTTTAGGGTAGCGAGGCTGCAGATTTCGAGGTTTGGGAGAGTGCCCCTGTAGGAGATCTTGACATGGGAATGCTCCTTCAGAAAGGGGAGGCCCAGAATAACCTCAGAACAGAGTTCGGAAAGGACGAGGAGACGGACTTGAGGATAGACGCGGCCTTGCACTTCAAGGGAAGCAGTGCAGCATCCAGTTACTGGCATCTTGAGTGAAGAGGCCATAGATATTATTCCTACTAAATAATCAGAAACATTTAAGTCGAGATGAAGTTCTCAGAACTCCCTGTATCGATGAGTGCTTTAGTAGGTAGCCCATTGATTAACACTTCAATGACAGAACCGCAAACCTTCAAATGTGGCCGCGAGAGTGGCAGAGGAGCAGCCACTCGCTTTAGATGATGAAAAGCGGCACACTTTTGCGAAGTGACCCTTCTCGCATTTCAGACAGATGACATCTCTGGCAGGGCATCACGTACGAGGATGCCGCAGTCCACTGCAGAAGAAGCAGGTCCCCTTCTTCAGAGTAGAGGCGCAAGCTTCCAAATCCTGCTCAGTAAGCCCAGGGTCCTTGGACTCTACGACAGCTACAGGCATCAGTGGCTGCAATTTCCAATGCCCTGGCTTGATCGAATGCAGTCATCAACGTCAGAGACCTGTTCTCAAGCAGGTGAGTGCGTATAAGCGAGGATGAGAGGCCAGTGATGAGTGCGTCCCTAATGTAGAGGTCCTGGTGAGCTTCAGCTGAGACACACTGGAAGTTGCAGTCTGAGCTCAACTTCTGGAGAGCTCTGAGGTAGTCACTGATGGATTCCCCCTCAATCTGATGATGAGTAGCCAGATGAGATGATGATGAGCAACCACCTCATTCGGAGGCTGGATAAAAGCCGCGTTGAGAGCGGTTTCCAAAGTCCAGCATTCCGAGATGACATCAAAGTTCTCGGTTGAAAGGCAATTGGCCAGGTGTCCGAGTCGTGTAGCATCAGGCCTGTCGATTGAGCTCGTGAAGCATTCAAACACAAAGAGCCAGTGCTTGAACACCTGAGCAGCATCAGGTGAGGAGGGAGTAACCTCAAGCTTGTCGGGGCATAGCGTCGTACTCGGATTAATTTTTGTTGAATAAATTATGAGGAAATAAAACTTTGAGACCAAAGCTTTAGTCAACAAAAATTCAACACACCTGAAACAAAATACCAATTATAATCAGCAATTGAAAACGCAATATTCAGACAAACAACAATTGTAATTAAAACTAATGGAACATTTGACATCAATATGAATACCCCAATATAAAGATACATCACAGTGGGATAATGAATTTACCAATAAAAATGCTATCAAGATGTGGTTTAGATTCAAAGAAATTTTAAAGGATGTACAATGTTAGGTGTGTTCCTTTCAGAACTGTTAGGAATAACAAAATTAGGAAACATTTGTGGTGGAATAGGGCAATACCTCAAATGATTAAAAATAAAAAAGGGCATTCAGGGAATCTAAAAGCAGTGATAGTCTTTTGGACTTGGATAATTATAGGCAGTCAAGAAATAAGCTAAATAGTTTTATTAGGAAGAGCAAAAGGCAAACTGAAATAAATCAAGCTAGAAATAGCAATAAAGATCTAATGAAGTTCTTTAGTTTTTATAAATATAATAATAAAAAGCATGATAAGATTGACCCAAGAGAACATGATGATAGGATGCTTGAAAAAGATAGGATATTGTTGGTATTTTTAATGATCATTTTAGCTCAATTTTTGTTGAAGAAAATTTAAATAATTTTGATTTTAATTCTTTAGATCCTGTAAATTCAGTTATTCTTGATCTATTTGTATAAGGAAGGATGATGATAGGCAAGTGATTCATACATTGAAGTCAAATAAAGTTGCTGGATCTGATATATATGCTAGGATTCTCAGAGAAGGAGAAGAAAGCTTATCTAAGGCACTAACTATTTTGTTTGCTAGGTCTATTAATTATGCAGAGGCACCAGATGAATGGAAGAAAGCAAATGGGTGCTCCTTTAGTATGCGGTCTACAGACAAATTCACACTTTAGTATGTGGTCTATACCAATTTGTTTTTTAAATGTAGTTAAAGAAGGTTGAAATGACAATCTTACTTGAAAAAAATTTATTGAAAAGTTAAAAACATAAAAAGTTTAAATGTAAGGAAAAAATTTATTAAAAAGTTAAAAACACAAAAAGTTTAAATGTAAGTATACCTTCTTAGCTTGTTTACTAATTGCTTGTTTACATCCCAATGTCAGTCGCCCTTGACGATTGGTTAGGTTTAGTCATGATATTTTCATTAGTTTTAACGAAAATATCTTTACTAAACCTAACCAATCGTAGGTAGACCGCATACTATAGTAGCACTGGCAATTGAATTGTTTACAACTTTACTGCTTCAAATTTCTCAAGCTACTGATGTTAAACAATCATTTTGAATTTCAAGGTCAAATAGGGTCTAAGTCATGTGAGTGAGTCATTTAGCGAAAAAAAAAGAGCGGCAGAATGCGTGAGCAGGCACAAATTTAACGAAAAAACCTGTAGACTGCACTTTGAAAAAAGTAGAGCGCGGCAGAATTTGTAGACCGCATACTAAAGGAGCACCAGCAAATGTTGTACCCATTTACAAAAAAGGATAGTGAGGTGGTAGGGAATTATAGGCCTGTTAGTTTAACATCATTGATAGGAAAGATACTAGAAAAAATTATAAAGAATAATAATCAAGTTCATTTGGAGAATTTTAATCTTATTTCAAGTTCACAACATGGATTTAGATCAGGAATGTCTTGTTTGTCTAATCTGTTAGACTTCTTAGAATTTGTAACTGATCAGGTAGATAATGGAAATGATGTAGGTATTGTTTATTTGGATTTTAGTAAGGCATTTGACAAGGTGTTCCACATAGGAGACTTCTATATAAATTAAAAGCTCATGGGATATTGGAGTCAGTTATAAATTGGGTAGAAAAATGGCTGGAGGACAGAGAATGGAGAGTAATTCCAAATGGCCATGAATCTGGGTGTCAGAAAGTGAAAAGTGGAGTACCACAGGGATCAGTTTGGATCTTTTCCTTTAATAGCACCCCTAATTTCTTCTTTTCAGTTAGTAACAATTTTTGGTTATGTTAGGTCATGATATTTTTGTTAGTTTTAACAAAAATATCATGACTCAACTAGTTAGGTTAATTGAATGCCTGGTTAGGTTAAGTTGATAGTTTTGTTAAAATCCAACTTGGCATTCAATTAACCAAACTAGTTGAGTCATGATATTTTCATTAAAACTAATGAAAATATCATGACTTAACCAAAAATTGTTACTAACTGAAAAGAAGAAATTGGGGATGCTATAAAGGAAAAGAACCCTCAGTTTTTAGGTCCATTAATCTTTATTTTATATCTAAATGATTTAGAGAAGGGAGTAGGTTGTAAAGTTTCTAAATTTGCAGATGATACAGAAGTAGTTGCCCCAGTTACAAATATAGTAAATTCTTATAAACTGCAAAAGGAACTTGATAGATTAGTTGCTTGGACTAGTAAATGGCAGGTGGAATTCAGTGTTCAAAAATAGAAAGTCATTCATTTTGGTAAAAATAATGAAAACTAGTTATGAGATGCAATGGAACTGGTTAGTGGATGTTACACAGGAAAGGGATCTTGGCATTATAGTTGGTACGGTAGTGATCTAAAATTTTCTAAGCAGTGTTTAGAGGCTAGAAATAAATTAAGTAAAATGTTAGATATTATTAAAAGAAATGTTAGTTACAAGAGTAAGGAAGTCATCTGCAAATTATATAATTCTTATGTTAGGCCTCACTTAGAATACAGCATTCAAGTTTGATCCCCACACCTCAGACATGATATTGATATATGCTTGAAGGTGTGCAATGTAGGGCCAACCAAGCTTATCCCTAACCCAAGAAGATTGGAATACAGGGAAAGAGTATATTTAAACTACAGATTGATATGAAATTCAGTACATGGCACATCATTACTCAGAAGTAGCATGCAGGTTTCATTTGACTTTATCATCCAAACTTAAAAGTTAAAATACTAGATATCCTCTAGGTCAGGGGTCTGGATCCAGACCACCAATGGATTTTACAGTATATGGACCACTGGGAATAAACCATACACAGACCAGCATATTGGATTTACTTTGGGATATAGGAAAATTTTAACATTTTGAAAAAACTCTAATTAAACAGTATATTATTTTTGTAAACTCAGGGTAACCTAGATAACCTGGAAAAGTTGGGGAATTTATTTTAGGCTTAATGAATTGAAGAGACACTGTATAACTTATTTAGATTATTAAGGGAATATCTAAACTATGTGTAAGCTAGTCTTTGTATAAAAGCCATTGTTACTTTTTTGTGCCAAAAAGATTTTTTCTGATCAATTCTTATTTTTTTTATTGGTATATTAATACAGTCTAATACTGTATCCCAAAGACATATACCTGGAATTTCAATAACATTGGCCTGGAAATGTCAAGGAATTTGAATCTACTGAACTGTAGACACTCTGAAAGTTTACATTTTTCATTTTGGTGATTTTAAGTTGATTATATTGAAATAATGTAAGCCACATTATTTAAAAAAAATAGTGGTATGGTGTATTCACCAAAATGTGCTCTTTCTATCATTTTGTTTGGTCCTAAACTATACCTTTTTAAATTGCACTAAGTGTTTTAGGCTCTGTAAATCCTACTGAGGGTTTGGTTAACTTATTCCAACTAGTAGTGTACCAATTAATTGGCATCAGCAGAATCGGCCATTTTTGGGGCATTGACAGTGCGCTCAACCAAATTTAGCTGATTCCCATACTACTGAATCTTTAAAAATTTTAAATTTTCACTTGGAAAAAATCTACAGTATATTTATAGAAAATTAAACAAAAAAAAACACAACTACTATTTATGATAATTTATACTCATTTCAAAGTGTAATTATATAAAAATATTACATTCATGAAAAAGGCAAAGCTTAATAAGTTAAGTTGCCCATAAATTTACATTTTCTCAAAGTAGCTAAGCTCTAAATATTATAAACTATTGTAATCTCCTACTCTACAGGGTGGGCCGTAAGTTTCCATACATAGGAAAAATAAACATTTTTTTATGGACAACCATTTTTATTTATATAATATGCTCTACATGGTTGCCATTGTTTTGAAAACACATTTCAATACGTGTTCCCCACTGTTGATGAACACGCATTAGCACAGTTGACGTTATGCTTGTAATGGCGTTGGTGATACGTTCCTTTAGATGATTTATGTCTCGTATCTTTTCCTGATACACCATGGCCTTCAAGTGCCCCCAAAGATAGAAATCAAGGGGGGTGAGATCTGGGGATCTGGGAGGCCACTCCACAGGACCACGCCGACCAATCCAAGCATCCGGAAACTGCTGATCCAAATACCGACGCACGTGAAGACCATAATGAGGTGGAGCTCCATCTTGCTGGAAGTAAACTGGGAAGTTACCTTCCTCGTTTAGCAGGGATGGGAAAATCTCTTCTTGCAACATGTTGAGATACCTTTCGGCATTAAGATTTCCACTGACAAAAATTGGTCCAATAATTCTGTCACCCCATATCCCGGCCCACACCATCACTTTACCGGCACCTTGCATCTTCGTCGGACTCAGCCAGTTAGGGTTAGCATTACTCCAATAACGTATGTTTTGCCGATTAACCTCTCCATTGACGTAAAAATTTGCTTCATCAGTAAACAAGATCTTAGTTGAAAAGTTTGCATCCTCGTTCACTTTGGTTAATGCCCATTCACAGAATTCCATCCGTCTATCCGGGTCATCTTCACTCAAATGCTGTGCCATATGCAATTTGTATGGATGCCATTTGTTTGCTTTCAAAATGCGCCTGATACTCGATCTGCTGACACCACTTTCTGCAGACAACCGTCATGTACTTTTTCTGGGACTCCGTGTAAGCGCTGTAAGTATCGTAGCTGTTGTGTCTTCATCGGTGGCTGTACGTCTTGGACCACTTTGCGGTTGATCTACATTTCCAGTTTTCTGAAACTTGTTAATAAGTTTTGCCACAGTGTCGTGTGTGATGTTCGTTCCATGTTGTCTGTTAAAGTTCATTGCAACCATGCGACTGCTTCCCGACCCAGCCATCAGTATGATTTCAATTCGTTGCTCTTTCGTCAAATGCATATTCTTAGGGTATCTGAAACATAAAAACAAACGTTTAATTTTTCCTATGTATGGAAACTTACGGCCCACCCTGTATATTAAATTGTACTTTATAATATATATTTTAAACCACTCATTATGTTGACTTTGTTTTAATAATTTTATAAACCAAATTGTATATCTATTTTTTTTTTATTCAAATTGGCTGCCAGGGCATTGAAATTTTAATGAAAAATTTTGCTGCTGTTTACATTGTTGGAGAAAGAAAATATCTTCAAGATAATGAAAAACAATACTTTAAATATTGGTATTCAATTTATGAAACTAAAATAAAATTATTTTATCATTTTACTGAGTAATAAAACTATTTAATATAATTTTAGCTGCAGTTTATGAGTAACAATTTCTGGTACTGTATAACTGATATTGTGCAATGAGCTAAGGGAAAACATTTAAACAAATTTGAGATTTAAAATTATGAAAATTTTCAATTTTCATGTTAGATTAGGGTAAAATTTATGGAGAGAATTGATGTTTTAAAATCTAGGCAAAGAATCAGCATTGCATCAGCAGTTTTTCATGGAATTGGTACATCACTAATCACAACCTTACCTTTACTAATGCAGAAGTAAAGGGATGTGTCTCATTGGGCCCAAATGAAATGTATAAAATGGACACATTCTGGCTCACAAGTTAATTTTTGGTGCAAACTGCTATAACCCAACAAAAGCACCTATGTGGACCAAGATAAAATTAATTGGTGACCCTAACAGCATTTAATTCAAATATCTCTGGTACAACACTGGAGTCCCATGGATAAAATAACATGCATAAGCACATGTGGTTTTTGTATTGTTTTTGGTCTTCTAGCCATGAGACTCCAATGCTATACCAGAGAGATACAAATTAAATGATGTTACCTTGAGTAAAATACCTGGATGGAAAAGCATTAAATGTTTTCTTGGTTGTTTAAATATAGGTATAACAGGTTGTGTTAAGTTTTATCTTGTCCTTGTGTGACAGTAGTACTTGTGACTCATATTCTGACTCAGGAGGTCCCTGGTTTGAATCCTGGTGAGGGGCATACTTCTTTCATACAAAAAACATGCATACTCATGCATGTTATAAATATTAACCCATTTTCCATGCAACCCATAATATCACAGGCTTTCGCTTCTCTCCATTTCTGCACAGCCCTCTATATACATGGCTTTAAACTTTAAACTGAAATATTGTGGGGTTGTGAAGTCCCCCCCCCCTCCCCCCATAATTTTCAAATCCCCCTAGGGGTTGTGAAATTTTTCACAAAAAACCCACCCTAATTTTCAAGTCCTATCTGGTTCTTCTCACAAGTTTTTGTCTCCCTACAGGAGTCTAGTTAGTAAGCCTGTTAACTGTAAAAATACTGTAACCATGCCAGACCTTGTTTGATCTTGGAACCTAGAAGCCTATTAAAAGGTTATGAAACCAGAGTAGATTGCCAGATAGACAGGCTGAGATTAATACAGATGTGTCCTTTTGGAAGCCAAGAGAATTTGGAAAGCCTTTAAAGGTATGATATTAAATGCGGTGCTCTAGCTTGTAATCCTTGGCCAGTGTACAATAGGAATAAAGACTTGTTCATAATTCTTAAATTTGAGTCATTCCAGCTCAACTGGTACAGATTTCAGAAAGTTGGTCGGGTGACCATCTCCGATTTTCTTCAAATTTTCAGGGTTGATTCATACACCATTCAATAGCTTAAATCTAAAATTTTAGCTTCCTCAGTCAAAAATGCTTAATTTTATGGTCGCTTAAATGGCCCCCACCTTCGACAAAAAATGCCCATGTTGGGCTTGATCGGCCAATGCCTTCATTTTGAGAAGCCTTGAAAAGTGTCTTCTAATAGGAGTAGAAGCTTCAAATTTGTCATGCCAATACAACTTCTGGTGGGCTTTTCAATTTTGCAAGCTAAAAGGCTGTGGAACAAACAGTTTCTGAGTTACAAGGACTTAAACATGGCTCCATTTTGAAGCTTGCATCAATTCCTCCCACTTTTACGACTACCATTTTCAAAAGTTTTAGTTCTACATCAATCACAGCTGTTTTAATACTCCTAATAGTCTCTATGGGTTGTAAATTTATGAGTGAAATAAAAAAATAACCAAAAAAGGATTTATTTCTATTTTTAAAAATGTCCAAAAGTTGATATTTTCACAAAATTTGCAAAATTAACATCAACTTTGGGGCTTAATATAAAGGTGTCCAAAATTAGTCAGGGAGTTGATACTTCTAGTAAAGAAAGATACATATGTGTACAAAAACATATATTAAGGAATAGATCTCAACTCAACTCCTTCATATAGTTTTGGTTATTCAAAGAAAAGTATTTTTTCAAAATTTTGAAATGTTTAAATTTCTTTTTACAATATTGAATCATAATTTTACTTCCATTTTATTACTTGGTAAGTTAATTCACAAGTGTTAAATTATCTAAATAAGTTTTACTCATAAAAAAGACAATATATACCTAGATTATTACCAGGGATGGGGAGTCGGCCAAAAACAACCGACTCCCGACTCCTGAGTCGGTATTTTTAAAAACCAACTCCCGACTCTTTCAAATATATAAGTATAAATAAATGTAATAAAGTAGGTACGATAATAATACAGTTTAGTAATTTAATACAATTTTAATGTTGTATTACACAAAAATAAAAATTAACAGAAAAAGAAATTGATCTCGTATAAAATATTTATAACCTCATTTGGTTAACAATTTTAAAATTTTAATGTTGCATATGGTACCGTAGCTAAATAAAAAAAAGTTGGTAAAGAATATTTTGTTTCCATTATATATTATGATATGCTAATATTGAAGCTAAATATTAAAAAAAGGCTAAAAAAACATACTTAATAATTTAACTCTCTAAGGAGAATTTGTTCTTAAGAAAAGTATAGCATCAATTATGTCTTCCTTCAACTTAGCCCGTAGGTGGGATTTAATTAACCGAAGAGCTGAAAATAATCTTTCAACGCTGACTTGTGTTGGTGGCAATGCAGTAACAGTTCTGGCTACATCTTGCACTAATTCAGGATACTTTGGTATGGCATTCATCACATCAAGTTTTAATGAACGATCAAATTTCTCTATTTTTATTAAAGCTGCATTAAAGTCTTCTCTGAATTTGGTCAATGGGGTTATTTTTATAGGTTTATCATCTCGACGCAAATGGCATCGCTTAACTTTTTTTTATTTTTCTTCATTATCGAGATATTTTTCAAAATCCATTTCTTCTTCAGAGTTTGAGCAGGAGCTTTGCATAATGGCAGGACTAGAGCAGCTTTCAAATTCTGAATTACTTGCGGCATCTGTTTCATTTAACATTTTCATTCGCACAGCTACATCACACAGAGCTGACTTTCCTCTAGCAATCTGTTCTTCAGTTAAAAGTACCCTGTGCATAGGATCTACATAAACTGCAGCCAATAGTACGTCATTATTCAGTAAATTTTCTTCTCTACGCTGCATAGACATTCTTATACCATCTGCAACAATGCCGCCAATTTGAGATAGTTTATAATTAATATTTTTCCATTCCTTGTGAAATGTGCCAGGTGTCAATTCAGCTGCTTGAAACTTCTTTGTAACCACATATGGGTACTTAAGTAATGCCTCAAGTTGACTTGCCTGCTGCCACTGGATATCAGTCATTGTTACATCTGGGTTTGCCATATCGATAAGGTATGGCTTCAATTCAAGAAGGCACTTAATCATTTCATAGGTACTCCCCCAACGTGTAGCTTGATCTATAACTGCACCTTTTCTGGATCGACGTTTTAATATTGCATCAAGTTTAGGCGTTCTTGCAGCCACTATGATGTTGCGTAACCTACCTACTACATTAGCAGCATTCCTTTCTTTTAACCCATCATGAATTGCCAGTTGCAATGTGTGGACTGCACATCGCATATGGGGGGATATTTGAGAATCCAGCAAAATCATTGTCTACAGTGTCAACACTGTCAAGTTTGTCAGCAGTTTCATTCGTATCTTCTTCACTACTGTCTTCAAAAAGATCTCCTTTTACTTCACCATCATTAAGTTTCTGTACTGTACTTGTCATATTTGAAGCATTATCAGTAACAATTGATAATATTTGCTCTTTAGTGATTTCATATTCTGTCAAGATGGTTTCAATTAGCTTGGTCAGGTATTCGCTTGAATGTTGAGCTTCAGTGTCCTTCACTGCCAGAGTACGTATAACTAGTTTTCCTTCATCATCAGTGAACTGAACATTTATTGCCATATAATTAATTCTTTGTCTCGTGCAGGCATCCATCTTAAGAAAGAAGAATTTTCCTTGCAGCATTGTTTTCAATAAAGTTTTCTGGCTTTCTGCTTCCTTTAAAATCATGTTTCGAATATCATGTCTCTCTAATAACACTCCTAGTTTTGCCGCCATTTCTCCATTTAATCCACGGAAAGCAGGGGAGGAAAATAATGTAAGTGCAACCCCATTCTTTACAACTAAATCTATAAGGTATTTTTAAAAATTTTTCTTTGTCATTGATATTGTAATTCTCTCACTGTGGAAAAATTTTGTAACAGACTTGTTTGCTTTTTGAAATAGAGGTACTGGCCTGACTAGAAGTAGGTTTCTGGATTTCCTTATCATGCTGATCTACAACCTTATAAATATTGGGATGTTTGTTTCGTAGATGGCGTTTCAAGTTTGAGGCTTGAGTTGGAGCATTAGCATGTTTCCCAGTATAAGCACTAATTTTTGCATTACACTCTTTACCATCCTTTTCTACTTGACAAATAAAAATACTTTCATCCTCATTTAGCTTAAAATATTGAAAGACTGCTGATTTTTTACTAGGCCCACGACTCATTACTAATAGGGGCTAAATTAATAATTAATATATTGCTAATTTTTATATGGTACCTAGTATCCTGAAATAGAAAATAGAAATATGAAATTCATTTGCTAAGATTTACCAGAACAATAAATCAAATGTGGAAATGTGAATCTAGAATTAGTTCAGGAAGATATTTATTTAGGGCAGAGTAGTATTCTGGTAAATTGTTGGCATATAGAAATTGAATCAAAGAGTCGGGAGTTGGTCGTTTTTACCGACTCCTGACTCTTCAAAAAAGCTCCAACTCCCCATCCCTGATTATTACTACATTTGCAGTTAACACAACAGATGGACCAGCTTGTAGGCTCAATACTTGGATGTACCTAAGTAAATCATGTAGAACCGTGTTCTACTGCTCTTTAAGCACTTCCTAGTAATTTAAATTATGCAGTTAGTACAGATAAACTAGCAGTAACCACCATTTTTAGTACAAAACCTTAAATTTAAGTAGCTTTGTTGTATTACTTCCCTTAATACAAGTGTACAGTACTTAGCTATATACAATAATGAATTCCTGAGTTTTTAAGCATGTGAATTATTGGCTATAAGTTCATATTCTTTTTTTAATATGTGTTGTTTTATGTAAATTCGTATGTAAACTTATATATAGCTAATAACTCTTATGTTTAGACACTGACTCAGGAATTTATTATTGTACTCAGGCTTTAAGTCTGATTGTCTTCAACACTCCATGGCCTCACAGCCATAAATTGGCAATTTATTATTCAGCTTGATACAGGTCTGTAGTTACTTAGGCTTTTTTTAAAATACTCCTCAATTTTAGATAAACAATCATTTGATAACTTGTACTGTCTCCCCATTTTCCCAGCAACTGTAGGTGGTTCAATTGAACACAAAACATGTTGGAATGGAATCCAGCAAACGTCCTCTTGTTCAGGCCATTTAAAAGGATTTTTCATGAAATTTACTAATAGATCCTTCTCAGTATCACACACTTCAACTATGTTTCCAACAAACCAGTCACCTTCATAGAAACAGGCCACATATGTACCAGGTTTATATTGGTAAGCCACATTTTCTTGTGTAGCATTGAGGAAGGAAAGTTGTACGTTAAAGAAATTTTCATCACTAGAAATTTTGTACAGTTTAATGCCTGTTGATGAAGGTCTAAAGCAGTGATATGAACGGGTTCCTGGGATTGTCTTAATTAAGGAATACCTTTTTTCTAACTCAAATAAATTAGCATTTTCCTCAATTTTAGCTGAATCAATGTACAGAAATTGTATACCATTAATATTAGATTTGCACCAATCGAACATCTCTTTTGGATTGGTGATGTGACCTTTACTTGTTGCTTGTAGACTTGCCCGGGCAACTAACCTTTTGACGGTGCCACCAACACCATCACAGGGGCTCTTTCCGTGAGAGGTGGCAAAAAAGTTCCATTCACATGTTAGTTGGAAATCTTTTTCATGTAACACTGAATTAATGATGTTTTTATAGTTTTTATATTGACTTGCTGCGCCATCGCTAAAGTAACAAATATGTTTTAGTTTAGGATTCTGACTTTTAAGTAATTTCAAGGCTTCACATAAAAAAGAATGAACTGCAGTTGTGTTGTGTGTAAGTGAATCTGATATTACACAAAAATTTGTAACTTTTAGTTCACCATCAACTTTTTGATAGCAGACTACCGGATGCAAGGTAGCCTGGGTATTGTCCCAGTGATGCCCTTGTACGGCATCCTGAATTATAAAACTATAGTTTTCAGAGAAGTCAACAAGCACTAATGCTGTAGAATCATTGAGGTTTTCTTTACAGTCGGACAAATATTTTGATTGGGCTTTTGCTATGAAATGGTGTACTTTCAACTTTTTTGCACTTTCACATGTCTTCTACTACATTCGAAACACTTTTTGTCATTGTGACCAGTTGGGTATGGTCTGTATGAAGCCACTGCTTAAAGGAAACCTCATCATCCATGTCATAATCATTGTTTTCAAAAATGGTAAGAAGCCAATCCCGTAATTCATTTAAACCAGGACATGTTTTGCAGTTATTAATCATGCAGTTTCTGGTTTCAGTGTTGCAGACTATTTTCCCTAGTAACACTCTTAATTCTACTTTGACGGGGAGTGATTCACATAAAAGTTTAAAGTTCTGGTGTATTTCACAAATGCATACATTGTGTGATCCTTTACTCCCCACACCCATACACCATTTTGGTCTCAGTTCAAAAAACTTTGATTTGGAGATTTTGTCGTTTGGATATTTATTTTTGTAAAGCGTATATAATTCTCTGATATTTGTCAACAACAGTATTTTCTGCTTGTGAACCTTCCCTTGTGGTGTTTTTATTGATTTGTAGTCTTTTTTACCAGGGCATTCTCTAGTATATTCATTGTTTTGGAAAAATTCTATCACTCTTTCCTTTATTTCATCGCTTATACCCTTGCTACTCTTTTTATTTCTCATTATAGGAAGGATACCTTCTTTTCTCTTTAAGGCCCTCACAGCATTAACCATTCTGGCTGACACTTCAAATTCTTTCTCTGGACCAGGTTTTACCAATTGGAAGGAGTGTTAGAATTTGTATCTTTTCTTGTCTGGTACTAGTTTTACACTTTTCTTTCAGTTCCTCTATCATATGCTGATAACACTTTTCTTCCTCACTCTCTATAGGTTTCTCCGCTTCCTCATCCAAAATGCTAGGCTTCATATGAAGTACTTTTGACAGCTTTGATTTTGTTGATGTTTCAATTTGCTTTAGTTTCCTTTTCGCGTAAAACTTTCGATCTCTTGCTCTTACATACTTAATGGGTGAGCATTCTAGTGAACCTAACGTTTCGTCAAATGTCTCCTTAACTATTTCTTCTGGAACATATTCATCACTACCTGAGTCTTTTTCATCTTCAATCGTCTTGGCTCTAGAGAAGCATGTTGAGCAAAGTTTCTGTCCTGGTATCAGATTCAGTCTAGTTGCTATGTCTTTGTCAATAATTTGTAGTGATTCTGCAAATAAAGTAGGGTAATGTAAACTCTAAACACATTGGAAAATAATTTTAAAACCTCAACATTTGGTTATAGGCTATTCGTATAAAATATTCAAAACATATGCATTCAGTAGCACAGTATATAGCCTACCCTATTAAAATTAAATAGCTAATTTAGGTTACAATTTACAATATAAACTTCTTTATGAAATATAAATATATTAGTACCTATATTTACTTGTTATCTTCTTTCGATGATTTCTCCATGGATCTTGGCAGCTACGTTGCATTTGTTGGTAATGCATTCCAAACATTTTTTCATGGTGGTAGCATACAGTAGCACTATTTGGGTTGATTACAGTTGCTTTTGTTCTCCACAATAGCAGTTTCCTTGTTTCATCTGTCAGCTCATGTAAGGTATACATACCCACCTTCCTGGTGAGTCTGTGTTCATGACATGGATCATCCAAGTACATACCAAAGCTGCACTTTGATTCTTGATTAGAATAAGCCATTATTACAGGCAGTAAAATTAAGTTAATTGCTCTAGTTAAATTTTCTGAAAATAAAAGATCATGATCTATAAAATAGGCCTGGACATTAATGATTAACCATCATGTTTTACATTTATAAGAATATACAAAGCGAAATGAGCTACCCAGAGCCCTTCGAGTCGCTGGTTGTTTTGACAGACATATTAAATTTCTTGTATGTTTTAGACTTATTTACATATTATTACAATTGTAAATCAACTTAATAAGTAATAAAATGGAAGTAAAATTACAATTCAATGTCATAAATAGAAATTTAAAAATTTACAAATTTTGCAAAAATTTGAGATTTTTCACAAAAAGCACTTTTCTTTGAATCACCAAAACTATATGAAGGAGTTGAGTTGAGATCTATTCCTTAATATTTTTTTTACACATATGTATCTTTCTTTACTAGAAGTATCAACTCCCTGACTAATTTCGGACACCTTTATATTAAGCCCCAAAGTTGATGTTAATTTTGCAAATTTTGTGAAAATATCAACTTTTGGAAATTTTTAAAAATAGAAATAAATCCTTTTTTGGTTATTTTTTTATTTCACTCATAAATTTACAACCCATAGAGACTATTAGGAGTATTAAAACAGCTGTGATTGATGTAGAACTAAAACTTTTGAAAATGGTAGTCGTAAAAGTGGGAGGAATTGATGCAAGCTTCAAAATGGAGCCATATTTAAGCCCTTGTAACTTAGAAACTATTTGTTCCACAGCCTTTTTGCTTGCAAAATTGAAAAGCCCACCAGAAGTTGTATTGGCATGACAAATTTGAAGCTTCTACTCCTATTAGAAGACACTTTTCAAGGCCTCTCAAAATGAAGGCATTGGCTGATCAAGCCCAACATAGGCATTTTTTGTCGAAGGTGGGGGCCATTTAAGCGACCATAAAATTAAAAGTTTTTGAATGAGGAAGCTAAAATTTTAGATTTAAGCTATTGAATGGTGTATGAATCAACCCTGAAAATTTGAAGAAAATTGGAGATGGTTACCCGACCACCCATGTACCAGTTGAGCTGGAATGACCCTATTCCTAGTTATTGTGGTGGTGGTCATTTATATTTCACCATCATTATTAGTATTAACTATTATTATTAAAAGTAAACATATATATAGACTTTTGAAACTGTGAGTATAGACAAGTGTAATAAATCCAGCAAGGTTAGAATCAGACATCAGACCTTTACTTATTGCCCAGTTTGTAGTGCATGCTGGAGCCCTGGAGCTTCCTTTAGCCAAATCCAGTAATCTGTGGTCCAGTCATGTAACTAGCTAGAGAACTTATCATTATTATAGGACGCCAGTCACATTATTCCAGAGTTTAAGGTTTTGCCCATGCTTGTTTGGCACTGATTATAGGTTGATTAACTTATGTGAGATAGGTTTGCCATGATTGTAGTTATTATTTTTGTTGATTATTATTTCTCTCTTGATTTCATGAGTAAATTATGTTTTCCAGTGATCAATTATGAAGTCATGATTCCAGTTAATGTATGTTGATTATTTATTATATGTCTCTTGATTTCATGAATAAATTATGTTTTCCAGTGATCAATTATGAAGTCATGATTCCAGTTAATGTATGTTGACTAATTGTCTGTTATGTTGTTGTTATGATTAATTGTGCCTGGCGCATGTAACTAATAATCTTGTGTTGTCTAGGCAACCAGTTGGGGATTCAACTTGCATGGTACAGATTCATCAGGCTTGGATTGTGGATCCAATCCAGTGGGAGCTACGCAGTCCATTGAGGTTGTGTCAACCACTCTTGGCCACTGGGATCTGCCCTGGAATCAGGCCTGTGACCCTAACCCTATTAACCAGCTAGTGTATAAAGTGTATAAGCATCTGAAGAAAAAAACTCAGGTCATAGTGTGTCAAGTTTGGAGGGTAGCTGGGCTGGGACAGGGGCTCACATTCTGTGTAAGTCATTTCTGGTACTTTTCTCCCACTTGCTTTCTATCATTTCTGCCGAATCTCACTAAGTGTTGTTTGTTTTCCAGAGGCTTTGTTAATTGTGATTCATTGCCAGTCTTTTTGTTATGTACCTATGTTTATACTTTTATACTGAATAATTGTTTATTTCAGATATAATAAAGAGAAAAAAAAACAGAGTAGTTTACTTCTGTTAGGTTTACCTTTGAATTCCAGCCCTTTCTTGGACTCTGAGTGGTTAGTTCTCCCACTCATTGGAGAGTCGGATTTAGTCACTCGAACTTGGGGGGAGTCTTTTACAGTTAATGTGCAAGCTGGACCTGAATAGTTTCCTGGAAAGAAGGGGGATGGAGTTTGGGAATAGAGCTTGGGAAGTCCTTTGCAGTTAACGTGTGAGTCGTACCTGAATAATTTCCTGGAAATAAACCACTGACAAGAGAGGCATTTCTGGATACCTGAGGAGACTATCACAAACCCAAAAATGTGAAAAGGTGCTGGGTGGTTCGATGATACAGATACTTGGGGACTACAGCCTACGCAGCCACTGCAGCATACTTTTTTCATTTCTGGGTTCATGATAGTCAAGAGACTGGGCAAAGAGAGAATCTCCTCAGGTATCCAGGAATGCCTCTCTTGTCAGTGGTTTATTTCCAGGAAATTATTCAGGTCCAACTTGCACATTAACTGCAAAGGACTTCCCAAGCTCTATTCCCAAACTCCCTACCCCTTCTTTACTGGAAACTATTCAGGTCCAGCTTGCATGTTAACTGTAAAAGACTTCCCCAAGTTCAGGTGACTAAATCTGACTCTCCAATGAGTGGGAGAACCAACCACTCAGTCCAAGAAAGGGCTGGAATTCAAAGGTAAACCTAATAGAAGTAAACTACTATCTTTTTTTTTATCTTTATTATATCTGAAATAAACAATTATTCAGTATAAAAGTATAAACATAGGTACATAACAAAAAGACTGGCAATGAATCGCAATTAACAAAACCTCTGGAAAACTAACAACACTTAGTGAGATTTGGCAGAAATGATAGAAAGCAAGTGGGATACAAGTACTGGAAATGACTTGCACAGAATGTGAACCCCTGTCCCAGCCCAGCTACCCTCCAAACTTGACACCCCCTATGACCTGAGTTTTTTCTTTATACACTTATACATTTTATACACTAGCTGGTTAATAGGGGACACAGTTGTAGCCAATGTTGTAACACTGTTTCCCATTGATTAGTGAAGTTAAGCGACATTGGGTTGGATAGTAGTTGGATGGGAGACTGTCTGCTGCGTCCAGACTATGTAGTGACCCATGGTTTGGATTCCACATAAAGCTGTAGGTCCCCACTGTCATATGACCTTAGATGTTGTGAAGGAGGTTAAACAAAACCAGGGTAGATCCCAGTGGCCAACAGTGGTTGACGCAACCTCAATGGACTGCGTAGCTCCCACTGGATTGGATCCACAATCCAAGTCTGATGAATCTGTACCATGTGAGTTGAGTCCCCAACTGGTTGCCTAGACACCACAAGATTATTAGTTACATGCACCAGGCACCATTAATCACAATAATAACACAGACAATTAATCAACATACATTAACTGGAATCATGATTTCATAATTGATCAGTGGAAAATATAATTTACTCATGAAATCAAAAGACAAATAATAAATAACCAACATAAAAATAATAACTACAAAACATTGACCATTATGGCAAACCTATCTCTCATAAGTTAATCAACATATACTGTAATCAATGCCAAACAAGCATGGGCAAAACCCTAAACTCTGGAATAATGTGACTGGTGTTCTATAATAATGATAATAGGTTCTCTAGCTAGTTAGATGACTGGATTTGGCTAAAGGAAGCTCCAGGGCTCCAGCATGCACTGCAAACTGGGCAATAAGTAAAGGTTTGATGCTTGATTCTAACCTGGCTGGATTTATTACACCTATCTATACTCGGTTTCAAAAGTCTATATATATGTCTACTTTTAATAATAACAGTTAATACTAATATTGATGGTGAAATATAAATGACACCACCACAATAACTAGGAATAAGAATTATGAACAAGTCTTTATTCCTATTGTACACTGTCCAAGGATTACAAGCTAGAGCACCGCACTTAACATCATACCTTTAAAGGCTTTCCAAACTCCATTGGCTTCCAAAAGGACACATCTGTAATTAATCTCAGCCTGTCTATCTGGCAATCTACTCTGGTTTCATAACCTTTTAATACGCTTCCAGGTTCCAAGATCAAACAAGGTCTGGTGTGGTTACAGTATTTTTACAGTTAACAGGCTTACTAAGTAGACTCCTGTAGGGAGAGAGAAACTTGAGAAGAACCAGATAGGACTTGAAAATTAGGGTGTTTTTTTTGTGAAAAACTTCACAACCCCCAGTGGGATTTGAAAATTAAGGGGGGAGGGGTGAAAAACTTCAATCTCCACAATATCTCTTTGGGTAGCCTGGGTTTTTGGCTCAACTTGTAACTGGGTGCTTGCACAATTAATGGGTTAAAAACACAATGACTGATAAAAAAATGAAGTAAAACAATTAAAATACTGAAATCTACAAAGCTTTTTGAGAGTCTTCCCTCTTCATTTGGGTAGTGGGTGAAAACTAAAAGTGAGAGTAAAACTTCAGAAAAAAATTTTTAATAAAATATTTGAGAAATTTAGTTCATATTCTAAACTTTCTCCTGAAGATTTATCCTGCTTGAAAGGCTTTATTTTGAGTGAATTGTTTAATTTGAAGTGGGGTTTAAATATTCCAAAGGTACTATGGACTGTTTGCTTAGTCTTAAATGTAATGATAACCTTGTCATCACCAAATCAGATAAAGGTAATAATATAGTCCTCATGGATACTTTTATCAGACAATGCTACTTATGATAAATTAAGTTTTAATTCCCCTTAAATTTCTCAATGGAATTTCAACAGAGCTTAAACTGTTACTGAAGGACTTTTCACAACTTGCCAAGCAATTTTACTGCCTATTCTCCTAAGTTGCCTTGTTAGATATGTGAACTCTTGGTAGGCCATAAAAATATGACCAATAATTTCCAATATTGGTAGTGTTAACTATGGTTTGGCCAAATGGCTTTCCAAAAACCTCTCATTTTTAATAGGCAACATTTCTAATGCTCATATAAAAAATTCTCCAAACTTCCTAGAAAAAAAAGAGAATTTCAGTTTAGAAAACATGATGGTCAGCTTTGATGTGATTTCTCTTTACTAAAGCTCCTTTGAAACAACTTCGTCTTATTTGAAAGAGTGAAAGAAAGGTTCTCCCTGTAATTCTCACTCCTAACATATTGGGTGTTGTTATATTGATGATATTTTTGTTTTACCAGTAGATGTAGATCATAATTATATACCTATTTACTTATGTCCTCTTCACTCCTACAATGGAGCATAGAATGTCATCTGTGCTTTGCCATCAGTTACAGTTGGCTGCTTGGGCTTTAACTTCTGGCCAGGTTCTTCCAATTCTCTTAATTTCAGTCAGCAAGGATCTCCTCCAAGTCATCACTGGTCTACCCCTCTTCCTTCTGGATTCCATTCCAAAGCCATCTTAGCTATTTCTCCCTCTTCTATCCTTTCCTGATTTATGAGCTGCCAGTCTTCATTTGAAATTCTATTTGGCCATCTAATTTCTATAATCCTTCTCAGACATCAATTTGCAAACACTTCTTTGTCAGCTCTTTTGTTACCTTCCATGATTCATAAAAGTTATATACTTGACAGGTTGAATAATGTTTTGCCCTTCATTAAATTTGCTGTAGAGCACAATTTAACTATCTCATTTTTAGATGTCCAAATTATTAGAACTCCAAATAAAAACTTGCTTTTAAAGTTTTTAGAAAAACTACCCATTCCAATGTGTATGTCCACTGGTTTTCATACCAGTTTTTTAACTAAAAGAGGTATTGTCATGGGTATGTTCCTGAGAGTCCTCAGGATTTGCAGCCCCTCTGATTTGAACTCCAAATTTTGTTATATCAAGTATTCCTTTAAAAAATTGGGATATCCTCCTACTTTTATTGACAAGGGCCTTAGATCTTCGAAGAAGTTGTTCTATAACAATATGACCAGAGAAAAGAACTTCCATGATGCTCTGGTAATCCTGCTTAATGTACAGTCACTTCGTGACTTGGTTCCTCCCCAGCTTAATCTTGTCTCATGGATTCCATGTTCCACTCATGGTCTTTTACAAAAAAACAGTTATCTAATTTTTCTCTCAATTCTGGAGTATATTGAATTTCCCCATAAAGACTGTCTGAACAGTTATGTTGGTGAAACTATCGATTTTAAAAGATGGTTTTACTTTTACCAATATATAGTTTGAATATAGCTGATGAAAATTCAGCCTTACATAAGCATCAATTAGACAGGGATCATAATAATGGTATTAATACAGCAATACCCTGGTTATTGCAAAGGATGCATTCCTAAAAGTCAGTGTGAATATTGGGGCAATTTTCCCCATAAGAATCAATGTAATTAGGGGGGGATGCATTCCCCTACATAGTACAATATAACTACAATGAGTGTAAAACAGTTAAACTAGCATTTACCTTTGCTGTGAGTGTCAGTGGTGTACCAGAGCTGGCATAAAGAGAAGGAGAGGGTGAGAAGTTACTTGGGTGAAGAGTGGCCAGGGTCATCAGCCTCCCGACTCGAGAAAGCACTGACACTGCTGCTGTAGGAATGAGGACCAAAAACCCTATGGAACACGGACTTGGAGGTTGAAGAAGTTGGAGTGGCAGCTACATCAGGAGAAGGGGAGGATTTGGGCTGGAAAAATGCATGAAGTGTCGGTTGGTGAGCCATCTTCCTCTTCTCCTCCAGAAGCTCATAGTAGGCTTGAATGTCATTCTTGACATTGCGGATGACAGTGGTGCTCCTCTCCACATTCAGGTCAACATGGAGGAGGACTCTCAGCCTGCTCCTCTTCTTCATCCACTGCTAGATGCTGCTCCAACTCAATCAAGTCCTCATTAGTTAGCTCCTTACTGTGTGATTCGAGGATTCACTTTGCAAATATCAAATATGGGTGTTTAAATATCAATTACAAATAAGTGGGGTTGTGAATAGCGAGGTATTGCTGTACCATAATGGTCACTTACTTTTAAATATCAGTAATGATGACAAACACAAGTTCACTGAATTTTTTTATTATAATAAAAAATACTGAAAATTTTACTATAAATAAAACAGAACCTTCCAACTTGATTTTATGACAAACTCTAATGGCTGTCAAAATCTTTTGTTTCATAGAATTATTTACGCCTGTTTGAGTTTCCTGGGGCATGACTTTTTTTTATTAAGTACTCCTTTTAAGTTCAACTCTCACTTTGTTTCTGCCCACTGCCTGAATGAAGATGGAAGAGAGACTCAAAAAGCTTTGTGGTATATATATATATATATATATATATATATATATATATATATATATATATATATATTCGGATTCCCGCAGTGCCCTGGATGGCCTGGAGTGTTTTGACCCTGTCCACCCACTGGTCCGACGAATCCAGCTACTGTGCCATACTCTTGTCGCTTTCGGTGGCAAGGAGGTGGTATTTTGCTGGGTCCCAGCACATGTTAACGTGGCTGGAAATGAGGCTGCCGATCGAGCTGCCCGTTCTGCATGCCGACTGCAGGTTTCACCCGTGTCCCTCCCTTTTTCCGATTATATCCCTGGCTTCCATAGGTTTTTGCGCTCCCAGTGGCAGAGTCGCTGGGATGGCGCTACGGATAACAAACTTTGCAAGATTAAACCCAAGTTGGGATGTTGGGCCTCTTCCTTCCATCAGTCGCGCCATAAGGAGGTGGCTCTGGCCCGCCTCCGTATTGGCCACACCCACCTGACCCATGGCTATTTGATGGCCGGGGATCGGGTGCCCCGATGTCCCAATTGTGACGTCCTACTTACAGTTGCCCACCTCCTGGTGGAGTGTCCGCTTTACTCTGCGCTGCGCGCAGAGTATTTTCCCTTTTTGGAGAGCGTCGGGCCTTGTGATAGGCTTGGTGCTCTTCTGTCTGAAAGTTCGTACATTTCGATAACTGGGTTGTTCTCCTTCCTCTTTCATTCCCGACTTCTTTACTAGCTGTGACTCCGCTATGATCTTTCTGCTCCCCCCCTCCCCCGTCTATTGTTCATTTCCATTAGTTGTTCCATACTCTTCGTCCTGTGTTCGCTCTGCTATCCACCTTTCTTTTGGTGGCCATGAGCGGTCATACTTTGAAACAAAAAAAATTAATATATATATATTATATATATATATATATATATATATATATATATATATAAACAAGTGGAGTGACCTACCTTTATGAAACTGCATGATTATTGTGTAAGGGTGGAAAATTTTGCAGCACACAGTTTTGTGTTGCAAAATTACATGAAGAATCTACACTGTGTAATTTTTTATCACAGCTTCCAATCTATTAATGCAGCACTGGACCAAAAATGTTTACTTATGTATCCTCTAAAGTACACCACTTTCAGTGAGACCATAATAAAAAATTACATTGGCTGGATTTTTTCACAGTTTTGTAAATAGGAGGGTGCTTTGAGTACAACATGTTGTGCTCCTATAAAGGAAGAAAAATCAATTTTGCCATTCTGCAATAATTGTGGCAAGTTTCAGGAATGTTTGTTAATCCATTGAATATTGTTTTGAAAATGGCAAGGAATCTATATACATTTTTTTTTTTTAAATGTATTTTTCAATGAATTTCTTTCTGCATCCATACACTTAAAATCTGCTTGCTGTCAACACATTTCAAGAAGTTTAAAAATATACTTTTGTTCATATATTTATTTCTTCATAATTTAGGGCATAAATCATTAAATTTAAAGTTGAGGAACTTCAGCATATAAACTACATACAGCTTACTTGCAGAGAAAACATTTCATATAAGCCTCCTGCGGCATTAGGAATTTAGAAATCATAGTTGTGGGTTAATTTGGTCTGCTGCCTACTCTGCCTATATTCAGACTTGGGTGACAAAGTTCATTTTCACCCTGTTTCTTCTGAGGTGAATGGGGTATCAAATGAATGGTATTTTTGTTGTATATTTTAGGAAATTTTTTACTGCAAAGAAATTGTGAGGAAAGTGCTTATTAATACTCTTTTTTCTTTATTTGCAGGATGAATTTCTTGATGTGATTTATTGGGCAAGGCAAATTCTTGGTATTATTTTAGGACTCATTTGGGGTATTATTCCGTTAATAGGTTTCGTAGGCCTTTTTCTGTGAGTGTTGTATTCGTTCTTGTTATGTGTATGTTTTTTTTTTTTTTTGTTTTATATATGATTGAAAGATGTAGTTTCATATTTCCAAATTCTTATGCTCATTTTACTTTCACAGATTTTGTATTATAAATGCTGCTATTATATATATATATTCCTCAAACTATCAAGGAGTAGATGAAGAAGAATTTGGTGGTTTATGGGAAATCACAAAAGAAGGTTTTGTCACTTCCTTTGCAGGATTTTTGGTAAGGAAAACCAAGAAAATTCTAAGTATGTTTATATTTTTGTTAGATGAAGTTAATATCTTGTAATATGAAGGGTACTTTTGGAGAGCTGTTTTTAAATTCAGTTGTACTCCTTCAGTCACAGAGTAGTTATCTTTATTCAAATGCAAAGTATTTCTTAATTGGACAGTGATGCAAGTACATTTTTAAAAAATTCAGTGATTTTTAGAATTAATGACATGCATAAGAATTGGCAAACACAAAATATTCCTTTACAAAATTTGTAGGTCAAGTAAAGAATTAATTCTTACATATTAACTTGGTCACCAATCCAAATTTTCAAAAAATGCACTTTCACCCCATTCCAGTTTACATCTTGGGTCAGGTGGTAACTTTCTTTCCCCCCCCCCATTCTATTTCAGGTAATGTGGATAATAGTATACTCTGGACTCCATTTTGACTGATGAAGGAGTCTATCCAGTGTTTTTAAAGATCTATGGTACTAAGTTATTTAGCAGTAAATGCTCATTTTAATTGATACTTGTAATAATTCCTACCTCAAAGCAAAAAAAAAATCTTTTGTCATCTTTCAAATTTACAGTTTTATGATCTATAGTTCCAATATTACAAATGAAACAATACATATAAAGCATTTTATGGAGAACTTTGTAGGTTTATTTTGTATTTTTATATTTAAAATTACAAACTGGAATACTGTATTAACAAATATCACAGAGGGAATAAGGAATACAGCATTTGTGAATCCATTAAAATCTCAAAATCTGATCCCTTTGATTTCCATAATTATTATTATTAAACAATATATGAATTTAGTTTTCAGTTTTCTCCAAGATGGGTTTAATACTAAGGAATAATTGCCATTATTAATTTTATATGCAAGATTCTATAAATAGTATAAAACGTATACAAGGCATTAATCCCCTCAAGTAGCTGTAACAAAGAGGACATACACAATCAAGTTCTATCACAGCTACTAGATTTTAGGAACTCCATTTTTCAGTTATATGGAACCCTGATCCTCCTGTCAATCTTTCCATACTTATGTAGATAATAAGAGAAAAATAAAGTTTCACATGAAAGACTTGATATTCAGAACCATAACGTCCTTCCTTCAATTACTATCATAGTTCTGTATGTTTAATTTTCTGCTTTCGTAAAGGAAATGCCCAGAATGATGATGGGAAACCTTTCATGTCTCTCTCCCTTTTAACAAATGCTGAAAATGATGAAATACAATTGCCTATAAAGTGATTCACTCTTCCCATGACTGCAAGTTCAACATGAGGCTCACTGTTCTCCATTTTATGAACACTGACCTGAAATAATAATAAACATAAATAATGATTAAAGGATAATTCAATGACCTTTAAATAATCCTTCATATACGTAAAAGAAATTCAGTCTTGCACTACTTGCCTGCATTTTAGACAGGGATTCTGAAAGAAACTGAATCATGTGGTCATTGTCAGACGCGACAAACACACACTTGGCAGAAATACTTTTTATCACACGCTTTAGCTGCTTCAAAATAGTTTCTTTAGATGGGAGGCAAAGCTCCCGCGTTGCTGCGCCATTCTCCCCTCTGTAGCCGAGACACTGAGGAGCCGCGAACAAGGCTGGGCTTTGGTCAACGTGTTCACAAGCTCTCACCTAGCAGATTTTGTTGTTTTTAATACCTATAATACAAGCTTTATTAAAAAGAATTTAAAATGCCCACTTTAGGGTGATAATGATCAGTATGTATTTGACATTAAGTACAGAACCTTATTTTTACCCAGTCAATTCCATTTCTGAGATGAATTGCAACAACTGGCCCTCTTGGTAATTTCAACAATTCAGCCTCTGCTTTGGACTCTATGTCGCTACTCCACTGCAGATATCTCTGCAGTTCTCTATTCTCGAACTGCACAGGAAAAGATGCTGGAGCTCCAGTAAAAGCTAAAACTATATACAATATATTCAGTTAAAAGTTTTAGTCACTTTGTTAACTTCAGTGAAATTTAACAATGGACTTACAAACTAATTGAATTTTCATATAATTTTAAAGCTATACAAGTAATCAATTAAATTGTTAGCTACATGGGTAAACCATATAAAAATTAAAAGATGGAGTACCTATGCAAAGACAGAGTCAGTGAACAAGAAGTCCCCACTACCAACAATAAAATATTAAAAAAATCCTACCTGGCCATTCATTGGATGGATATTTTTCGTTCCATTTTCTACCCATGTCATGGTGATGAACATCATAATTAAGAGGCTCGTATAATTCTGAGCCAACAAAATTAATGTTGAAAGTGTCCCAAAATGGCCCAAATGGATTTCCTTCTTTAGCATTGCACCCTCTCGAATTGTGTCGTGACATATAACAGAAAGCTTAAAAAAAGATAAAATTAGCAATACAGGAGAGGAAGGATTGGGTTCGGGACCCATCTTTCCTTTCTCCTTACGAAGAGCAACAATAATGAATGTAGGTGTTGTGCCTGCCTGGGCTGCCCACGTAACTGCAGGCCAGGAATGTGCGGGTGAGTGAAATGTAATGAAAATAAATGATGAGAAAAGAAAGTGATCAGGAGGAAAAATAATTATGTTGATAAATAATGTATGGTAAGAAGGGATGAGAGACTTCTCCTGCATCAGTTCCTGGATTGTCTGTGAAATTTAAGTTGGCAGAAATGGAAGTGGCGTAAGTAGTTGGATATGCGCCGCATGAGGATGAGAAAATAAGTTTCTAGAGAGCTTTATAGTATGAAAAGAGGGGTACCTGAATGTTACAAAATATTTGGAATTGGTCTGGAGGATGAGGTATTTGGGAAACTGTGTACCAGGCGTGAATAATAACGGGTGTAGGCTGAAAGAGTTATGTAGTGAGAAAGGTGTGTGTAGCAAACACATTCTTTGAACATAAGGGAGTACGTAAATATACCTGGTATGGAATGAATGATATATTGGTGAGAGAAATTTGATAGATTGTGCTTGTGAAAAGGTGAAAATAAGTGTGACACGTATAGTGCGAGGTATGAGTGGAGGTATCTGACAACAAGATAGTCCTGTGTAAAGTGGAGGTGTGTGGAGAATGGGGAAAAAAAAGTGGTAGGTTACGAAAGAATTAAAGTGGAGAAATTAATGGTGAGAGATGTAGCAGATGAGTATAGCGAGTACATGAACCGAGTGTAAAAATGTGCAGATCAGAGAGAGAAGAGTGAAATATAGGTGTACCAGGAATGTATGATTAGGAATGCAAGGAGTGGAGTGGGGGTTGCTAAGGTCACGTCAGTGGTTGAGGATGAAAGCAGGAAATGGTAGTTGTATGCATCTGGTAACTGGTGAAAGAAAAAAGTCAATGATGAAAGGTGTATGAAGAGACTAGTGCAGCAGAAAAAAAACAGTTTTCAAAGAGGATGAATGAGAATTATGTATGAATAAAGTTCTGGAAACAAGTGCAAAAGTGTAGAAATGAAATTAAGAAGGTAAATTTGAAAGTAAGTGATGAAAATGGAAGAATGCTCACAATGAGTGTGGATTTATAGAATAGATGGAAAGAATATTTCGCAAGAAGTAAAGCATCATACAATGTTATACAAAGGAGACTATACAGTCAGTGAAAAAAAAAGTGCTCAAAAACTAACGAGGGCAAGGAAATTGGCACCACTGATGCGAAATAGTGCTCTGAAACCATATTTCATAACGAAGTAGAGAAAGGAGTTAATGAAGTTCATTAGTAAGAAAACTAGACCCAGCATTTCACAGAATAAAACGACTTTAACCAATAGATGAAGGTTTGCTTTCATACATTTACAAAAGCATATTGATGAATATATGGAAAACAAACACTTGACCAAACATCAACAAGCAATGAACAACATAAGACAATGTCTGCCACTTAATAATATCTATATTATATTTTGCCTAATTGAGTCTTGTCAAACCCAATCTATCCTGCTGGGTACTAGACAAAATGTCATACAGCCAGTGGTCCACCAGGAATAGTTAATCAACAGTAGTAGTTCTTCCACTCATCAATTCCAAATTACTTTGTAAAACGACTTTAACCCTTTAACGACGGATGGTACCTTAAGGTCCACCAGAAATAATAATATAAATTGTACTACAATGCCTCATTTCTATAAATGTTTCTACATGTTTATTGTTTATATATAGATGTCATTTAGTTGTCGGGAAAGGAACCCAAATGTGTATCATTTCAGTGACTGATTACTAAAATATTTAGTTTTCATTAACAATAAAACCTATACATTCTGGTAACAGGAGTGGCCGCATATGCTGCGGACTCGTCCGTAAAGGGTTAATGACAGATGGATGGTACCTTAAGGTCCACCAGAAATAATACAAGGGGCAGTCAGAAAACAAGTTTACATGGTGTATAATTTTGTAACTAAAGGACCTACATTGATTATGTTTGTATTGGGTGAATTCATTAACCATTGTTGGCAACACTGCATGTTGATTCAGTTGCCATCTACCATACATTGGTTATATGAGTCAGTTGAATGTTACGGCTTGACTGGAACAGTACCCTGCCCTACAGAGCAGTCCAGGACATTTACGTTTAATGGCCACTCATAAATATTCCAGTGTTGAACAATATGCAGCTGCATTGATTGTCCCTTTTTGCATGAAGTCTGCGAGCAAAATGTCTTTGTGGTCCAAAAACATGGCAACCATCACTTTGCCAGTGGACCTCACAATCTTGAACTTCTTTGGTCATGGAGACCCAGGGTGTTTCCATTCCATGCTGGCATGTTTTGTTTCCAGAGTACAGTGATGAACCCATGTCTCGTCTCCTGTGACAATGCGCTCAAGAAATTCTTGACTCGGAATATCATTGCAGAAATGACAGGGCACTGTTCCAATCGAGCCGCCATGTTCAACTGACTCATATAACCAATGTACGGTAGATCACAGCCGAATTGACGTGCAGTGTTGCCTCACCTGATACTAACAATCAATGTAGGTACGAAATTATATGCTGTGTAAACTTATTTCTTGACTGCCCCTCGTAATATAAATTGTACTACAATGCCTTGTTTCTATAAATGTTTCTACATGTTTATGTATAGATGTCATTTAGTTGCTGGGAAAGGAACCCAAAATGTGTATCATTTCAGTGACTAGTTACTAAAATATTTAGTTTTGAATAACCATAAAACCTATACATTCTGGTAAGAGTGACTGTATATGCTGCAGACTCGTCTTTAAAGGGTTAAATGTATTTATTAAAAAAGCAAGTTTTGAAAACAAATCTCTAACAACAATGAATAATGCTTTCCTTTTCATGGACGTGACTTTAACTACATGCTGTATTCTATAAATGGGAGCACTAAACATTTTGCCAACAAAGATAATTTTTGGCACATAAAGAAGCTGACATGGACGTGACTTTAACTACATGCTGTATTCTATAAATGGGAGCACTAAACATTTTGCCAACAAAGATAATTTTTGGCACGTAAAGAAGCTGACAGTGCTATACTTTGCTTTAGGTTTTTAAACTAACCTACCCAGAGATAACCAAACTTGATTTTTTAAATTATTTTTTCGGTAGCAAAGTGCATAAATATTCAATGTGATTATAAAGGCCAGTACCATATCTAAAATGTAATTAGATGTAACACTGGGTCACACTAAACAAAATGATGTCATAGTCTTTACATGACAATCAACAATTGTGTAAAACATTTTAAATCTCAGCTTAACTGTTCAACAATGATTGAACTTTTGAAGGGAAAAGTTTTGAGAGATTATTATAGTTGTTTTAACGCAGATTACAAAAATGGTCTTATTATTTTCCTATCATGTATAGTTTTTGAGAAATTTCCATTTTTTGTTTTAGAAAAAATATTCAATTTTTGTAGTAAAAACTGTTCATTTATTTTTTTATCTCGCAACTCTGACCACATGTGATGTTTGTCTTATTGTGTCATGTGTATTGCTACTGATAGTATGTGTGATGCTAATATTTTTTAGTATTTTGTATATTTAATTATATCCATTATACATATTATATACATACAATAATTGTATATTTTTTAAGATTTCGTGGAAACTATGCATGATATGCCAAAATGAATAACATTTTCGGAATCAGCAGCATTGACTTCATATAGACCAGCTTTGTTTGTTGCTGAGACAGAATAAAAATAAAAATTTGTTGTTCAGTGTTATCGAGTTATTGTACAATACGAAAAACAAGAACTATGTTGGAATGACACCAATGTCCCCTCATATTTGCGACCTTGACCTTTGATGGAAGAACCTAATTCTTACTTGCGACACATCACTTTGTGATGATACACACATGTAAGAAGTTTCATCAATTTATGTTGAGCAGCTCACAAGTTATGGGGCAGACACGAAAAAGCTCCATTTGACCTCTGACCTTCATTTGTGCCCTTGATTTTTGATGCAAGGAATCAAATTCTTGCTCTTGACAATGTAGCCCTCACCAATTTGAGATAGTCTTGTAAGATAAAATAAAAAAAATAATCTGCAAAATACATTATGCACATCGAACTGAATGAATTCACAGCACATTGCCTCATACTGATGTCTTGTAGCAGTAAGATTGTCTCTGTTTATATCTTACACAAGTTACAGCTGTGCACAAAAAGAAGTGAATCCAGTCATTGCAATCAATTTGTATGGCTGTGGCTGGAGAATATGTTTTTTACCTATATATGACAAACCTTTTGCATATTTGGCAACACTATCCTATTCAAAAATAGTTTATGCACGTATAATCACACACACAAACCCGAGTGTGCTCAGTTGTGAAAAGGAGGCCACACGAAAGTAAGCGAGCCATTTATGTATTTGTCATAAATTTGTTGAATGAAGGTGCTTTGCTTACATATTCCATTCCATATAAGGTACCGTAGCATTCCCATTACGAACGTAGTGATATTATTTTAATGTGATTGATTACCTTTGTAATTAGTTCCCTTTGCATTTCAAACATCATTTTGGTGCAGATAATGGGATCACCTGAAGATCCGTCACCCCAGCATTTTTTAGTTAGCTTTATAAGGCTAACTAATGAAAATATCATGACCGAACCTAACCAATCAAGGGTGTACAGTTGACCTAATGATTGGTTAGGTTAAGTTGTGATATTTTCGTTAGTTAGCCTTATAAAGCTAACTAAAAAGGGCTGGGGTGATGGATCTTCAGGTGATCCAGATAATGTAAAGAGCATTGGGTGTCATGTGTAGATTGAAGGAGTTTTCGAATGACCTACTAAGGGCCACTGACAATGCTCGTACATCTGGGGAAGGGTACAAGATATTGACAAAATAGGAAGTCCATGTGTCAACTGTTCGTCAAATTACTTATGAATGGATGGATGTTAAAATGAAGGATGCCCAGGAGTGGCTGACCACTTAAGATCTCACCCAGGATGATTAGAAGACTCATTCATGAGGTTAGCAGTGCCCCAAGAATGACATCCAAAGACTTTCAAGGATCTTTGACAAACGCCAACACACGCATTCATAGTTCTCCAATATGAAAGGGCCCATGTGGACAACATCCATACCACCTGTGAAAAGGTACTTTGGATGGATGAGCTCTTCGGTCATAATGACAAATGTTACGTATGGTGAAAATCGAATACAGTCTTCGAAGATAAGAATGTAGTGTCTACGGTAAAGCACGGTGGAGGAACCTCATGGTTTGGGGCTGCTTTGCCACTTCAGGGTCTGGCAGACTTGCCATCATTGACGGAAAGATGGATTCAATACAGTATCAGTGGATCTTGGCAAAAAATGTCACTCCATCCATTCATGATCTGCATCTTGACCATGGCGGGTACTACAACATGATAATGACCAAAAACATACAAGTAAATCAACCAAGACCTGGTTAATGAAAAAGAAATGTTTTCTTGGGTGGCCCAGCCAAACTCCCAACCTCAATCCAATCCAGATGCTTTGGAGACCTGAAGTGAGCCATACATGCCAGAAAACCGTCAAACATTACGTAGTTGAAAGGATTCTACACAAAAGGGGTAAAAAATCCATCAAACACAATGTCAATGTCTAATTCGTAATTACAGAAAACATCTTGGTTATTGCAGCAAGGAGAGGGGCAACCAGGTACTGATTTGAATGTTTTACTTACATTTGCACACGTAACATGTTTGGAAAATGCTGGTTTGCCTGTTCTCCTATACTACCTTTAATAAAATTCTTTGTTAGATGTAGGTATATTAAACACTATTAATGTTAAATGTTTCTTTTTGAAAAATTGTATTTCAACCACAAATACATGGTTAGCATAGGTGGATCCAGATGGGAGACCAGGGGTGCTTCATTGAAGCAACAGGCTTAATTTGGAGGCCCCATACATCCTGGTTAAATGAAATTAGGTAAAACGTTGAATGCTTATGTCCACATTGCTTCAATTAAGCCCTTTGGCTCCCCCCTCTGGATCCACTTATGATGGTTAAATATATGTATACTAGTGGACAGAGTTCACTTACTTTTTGACAACTGTATTATATTTTACCTATGTTGTTGCATCTTGCATTCCCTTTACAAATGTTATAATTTTAGGGGACTGTTTACTGTTCTCCAGCTAAATGTCATCTTACTGACTTAGTATCACTCGATGGACAAAACTGACATGTTTAGGTTTTTGGATTTTGCTGTATGGTGTTTCATCAAGTTAGTGCAGTCTTTTCAATTCATTGATGAGTCTTTGACGTAATATCAACTAGTGTCGATGCGTAACATTATTATACATAAAATTTCTTATGACCAGTTACGCTTACCATATGCTAGGTTAGGCAGTTAGTAAAAATTTGGTTAGCAATTTTTCAAGAAAGAAATTTCCTCGACAAACCCAACTCAGCCAGACTCAATTTGATTTCCAGTTTTGGCCTGGCAGAATGATTCCTCGCCGAGAAAATGTATAAGGTTCATTGTTCCTTCCTTTCTGTTTGAATTTCAATGTGTGCTTGGCACTTTATAACAGAAATCTGGTCAACTACCCAATGCTGTAATAAGTAAGTACAAAATTTCCTAAAAGTTTAACCAAGTGGAACTAATTTTGCCAAGGGTTTAACACTCTTACCAATTCTCTTTGGAGGAGGCCAAACTATAGGTGCCAGCTTCTCCATAAACTCTTCCATAGTAACCACTTTGGTGAATTCTTTTAAAGGATCAACCTTGAAGTAATGATCAAAAGGAACCTGAACCTGAAATTCAAATGAAAAATTTTATGCAAGATGCTGAATAAAATTTTCTCTAAAATTCATGTAAACCTTCGAAAAACAAGTGAAGCATCAGTTCTGGAACAAGGTACTTCTAAATATCAGGTGGTTTTTCAAACAGTTAACAGTTTAAAAGGTTTGTAACTTTTTTATTTACTGAATGAGCATTCTGTAGCTCGATCAGTTAGGGCACTGCTTGGCAGTGATGAGACTTCTGAATCATGGGTTTGAATCCCTGTACTGCTTAGGGCTGGGCTGTTGTCTTTTCTCTATCTTACATCATGGCAAGGTTTGTGGCCATAATATTCCTTTACCATAAACCGCAGGAACTGTTGGACAGGACTCTTCCATCAAAAGTATCATGTATTGTGTACCGAGAGAACATCACACAAAACATGTTTTGTACTAGAGGACTAACTCCCTGTATGTAGAAAAGGTACAGTAATAATTTCATGCTTTTATTCAGTTAATAAAAAAATTACAAACTTTTTAAAGTGTCAGATGTTTAAAAAATCACCTAATATATGTTCCACTACTAAAGGTTTTGAGCCTACCTCCATTTCAGTTCAGATAAAGGCATCATAATTGGTCTTTACAACACACAAATACTGAAAATATTCCAAGTTTCAATATATGCCACAAATGTGCTATTAGAAAAAGAAAGTTTACGAAAAAATTTCTGTAAATTTTGTAGATAAATCGTACACCTCTAATACTTTTGTTTAATGTAAAAAAATAGAATGGTATGTTTTAAAATTCACATTATATACTTTACTCTTGACCATCAATGTTTTAAAAAAGTATGTCTTGAGGGAAAAAAAAAAAAAAGGTTAAATCACAAGATGTGCAACCTTTGATTCTTAAAATAATTTGCACAGCTGCTATGCATTGCATAATCTCAGGCAAAAAAACTAGAAGGCTAGATGAAATACTTAAAACAGTTTACTTCCATTCTTACTTCCAAATGAATGTAGGTTATATAGCCAATTCTGCACTACAAGCCAGATGTGGTCAACTGTTGTTTTTCACAGTTGTGTCACTTGTGCCAGAAGTTAAAACAATATAAATGCAGAGTGCCAACACAAAATATTTAACTTATTGATATATATATATATATATATATATATATATATATATATATATCAAAGCTATTGACTTCTCCTTAGGGAAACGGAGCTTACAGATGAACAGAAGGACCAACACAACGGCAAACATTTTCATTTATTTTTTGTACTTCAGACGTTTCGACAAATCTTTTGTCATCATCAGTGAATTAAGTCTTAAAACCTTAAAACAAAAGTAAAAAGTGAAAATTACATCAATACAATATTAAAACCATTAAAATTAAAACCTTAAAACAAAATGAAAATTGCATCAATACAAAATTAAAATTAAATTACGTCAATAGGTAAATACACAATGTTTACATTGACCTCCATACTTGGCAAAGCCTAAGAGAACACTGGATGGTCAGAGGATTAGAAGGTATATGTCTATGAAAATCGGTTGGTTAGTTAAAATAAGAGCTGTAATTTGTAGGATGAACTATTATTGTTAATGGAGGGTTTGTTTCTACAGATGTACATCTATAGAAACAAACCCTCCATTAACAATAATAGTTCATCCTACAAATTACAGCTCTTTTAACTAACCAACCGATTCTCATAGACATATACCTTCGAATCCTCTGACCATCCAGTGTTCTCTTAGGCTTTGCCAAGTATGGAGGTCGATGTAAACATTGTGTATTTACCTATTGAGGTAATTTAATTTTAATTTTGTATTGATGCAATTTTCATTTTGTTTTAAGGTTTTAATTTTAATGGTTTTAATACTGTATTGATGTAATTTTCACTTTTTACTTTTGTTTTAAGGTTTTAAGACTTAATTCACTGATGATGACAAAAGATTTGTCGAAACGTCTGAAGTACAAAAAATAAATGAAAATGTTTGCCGTTGTGTTGGTCCTTCTGTTCATATATATATATAAAATAGATAAATGGCATAGTGCTCAAGTAAAAAAGGGTTCCTGTATAGGATCCTTTTTTGTATAAGCTATTGTGTCAAAATGAGATCACTAAGTTCCTGATTAATGTGTTTGTGGTCTCCAATTTGGAACCTAATTCTGAGAACAACTTTTCTTTTGATATGTAATAGGGAACAAAATTATTTAAAATTTTCATGTTTTATAGAACTTTACTGTTTAGTGTACTTCTCACTTACATTAACAGAAAACTAAGAGCAACTAACAGTTAAAAATGAAGAATACAATTTTAATGTTAGTGACATTCAAAAACACAAGGTGAATAAAAGTTGCAGCAGAGACAAAGGATAGTGTCTTAATATTACTAGCTGACTCCTGTACCATGAGTATACCTTGAGGGTAAACTTACAGACTTCATGAGTCCTGGTTTGTATTCTACCCATGGGGGAAGAATAAGAGTACGATTTAAACCATGAGCAAAGCCAACAACACCAAGATAATGGTCAGCTTGGTTACCAAAACGGCCTGAAAATCAGTGAAGTGGAAATTAATTTATATTAAAAGGGGTGTTGCTACATAGACTACATAGCAATATACTGGAAACCTGTACAATAGTAGGTTTACACAGTATGCCTAACAATAACTTTTTAATACTTTGGTCACTATAAACTATAATTTAATCCTACAGCCTACTCAAATGTCAAAAACTTATCTTCCTGAAATAAATCCAACATAATCTGTGTTCACTACAGTATTTTTGGAAAATAGTTAACTTAAAAAACTATATATAACCTATTCATTATAAAAAAAAAATACCCTAATAATATAAGAGATAAAAACATCTTACCCATACAAGGACAGAAAGCTATATATCCATTAGAATCTGGAACAATCTCTTCCATTGAATAAGTAAAGCCTGTATGGTCTACAGACAAATAAAGCGTAAGCAAAATAATTAAATTTATTTTCATATTTACAGTTAAATACACCAATGTAAAGGAGGATAATCCTGAAAAACATTCCAACTGTTATTTACTGATAATATATTTTAAATACTTGAATGATGTTTACTATTTAGTAAACATCATTCAAGTATTTAAAAATGTTATCTTTAAACCTACAATACATGAAACACAATACAGAAAACAATGTACAATATTATATTAAAAGGTTCCAGATTGGTAATACATTTATAACTTAATTATAAATACTTAATTGGATTAGAGCAGAGACTTCTTGTGATGATGGTGGTGGTGGTGGTGGTTGGAGCCAGACTGACCAACTGTCATTTTCAGCTGAGTCAAATTAGCTGCCACCACCTATTGGAAGTTTTCTCAACTACCAATTCAAATTGTTAAAATAATAGTTTGTTTTTTTCCAAAACTTGATACATTAATATTCCAATTATACTTTTTATCAATATTTAATTGTACACAATGTTTTAGCAATACATTATAATACACAAATAAAAGTATTTTCATATTTAAACACTTCAAAATAAATGATGCAACAGTCATTTGTTTCAACAAGAATAGAGTTCATACGAGGCATTGAGAGCAACAGTGATAGGGCTGCCATAAGTATCAAAATGTGTTTTTTATAGTATCTGAAAGTTTCATCCATCCTCTATCATTTAACAAAGTCACATATGGCTGGCTTACCACTTTCAAGCTGTAAAAGCCTATTTTTACAAGTGGTGAGAAAAATGCTTGCTTTGAGATTCTATCTCATGGGAACAGTGATGAGGCCACCTTTGCAGACAACCAATCAGTGATCACAGTGGCTGTCTCAGGCAGAGGCGTACCAATACTTTTTGCCGCTCATGGTGAAAATGCCAAGCCCCGCCCCCACACACACACAACAATTTTCAATTTTACAAACAATTCCTTTACAAAAATACACTTCTAAACAAAACTTTTATTGGAAGAAAAACTTAAATAAAGCAACTTCAATTTTAACAATACTACATAATGTACTGTAGATAATATACTACATAATTTTAACAATAACTATATAATGTATAATGCCTAGTTAAATTTTCGGACTTTCATAATAGAAAATTCCTGAATGATTTTTTCTATGTCCATTGTCTCTGCAACTTCACGTTCAATTGAAATAATCGCCAAATTGCTCAGTCTAGATTGACTTATAGTTGATCTGAGGTAAGTTTTTATAAGTTTCAGTTTTGAGAAACTTCGTTCGCAACTTGCCACGGACATGCATGTAGTTAGACAGATCCAGAGGGCAATTGTTATATGAGGCAAAGATTCCACTAGATCCCATTTAACCATCCACTGAAGTAGTTTTAACATATCCCAGTTCTTTGGATCATCATCGATGCTTATGCTTTCGAAACTGAGCAAATGTCTGCGCAAACGCTTTATTTCTTCCAGTAGACTTCCTGGATTAATGTCATTGTAGATGGAAGAAAAATTATTGACCTTGGTATTAATTTCTTCATCTTTGGACTGATTCAAAAGGTACGAAGGAGACAGAAATTCAAAGTGATCATTCATGTTTTTAAGACAAACTGCGTTTTTCAATTTCTGCTAATAAACGATACATGATTTCAAAAAATTCTCTGTGTACATCCTCTTGCACGGTCAATCCAGCATCACGAGCTTGCTCTCCAGGCATTCTTCTCCATCTCCTGACTCTGCGGTCTATACTGATATCCATTTCATTACAGAACTCTTCGGCGGCATCTGCAGCGTTTGATACTACTGCCTCTCGTTCATTAGTTAAAAACACGGATAAAGAGTTCATTTTTAATGCACACTGGTCCAAAGCAAGTCCCTTTCTTTGAAAATATAGCTGAGCATCATTGATTTCTTTCAGCACTGGATCCCAGAAAAATAAGTACACAATGAATGTGTATGACATGATGGAGGTCAACAGAGCTTCAGCATCGCCCTTTGTGTCCAGATTTTCGGAGACCCCTTCACTCAGTTCTTCCAAGGCACTAACAACGTGAGTCAAGTTCTTCTTAAGACTAGAAACAGCATCATACTTAGCACTCCACCGCGTATCAGAGACTCGCTTGACAGTGATTTTGGAATGTTTTGTTAAGACATCCCAACGATGAGTAGAGGAAGAAAAGTAGATGAAAATTCATTCAATTGTTCCAAAGAAAATTATAGCATTAGGACTCAGTCCCGCGGCATGAACTCCAGCCAAGTTCAGCAAGTGGTTATTGCAAGGAATGAAAACAGCGTGTTTGCTAACATCAAGAATTCTGCGTTGAACTCCAAGATGAATACCTGCCATCGTAGCAGCATTGTCATACCCTTGACCATAACAATTCTGGATATCCAGCCCATCCTCACGGAGCTTAGTGACAATGAGATCAGTAACTGCCTCAGCAGTCTTCCCCTCTAATTTAATAAAATCAACGAAAGATTCCTTCATCTCTACATTACCATCTTTAATCGACACGGAGCGAATTACCTGAGACATCTGATCAATATGCGATATATCTGGTGTACTATCGAAAATTATTGCAAAGTACTTTGCACTAGACACATTATCAATTATATATTTTCGAACATTACAGCCAATTAGTGTGATGAACTCATTTTGAATGTTAGGTGACAAATACGTAGTGGATATCTTGTCAGTCATTCGTATTTTTGTAAGATGTTCCCTAATTACTGGGTCATATTTGCCCATTAGTTTTATTAACTCCAAAAAGTTTCCAGAATTGCCAGCTAGCCCAGCTTCTTCATTTAAGTTCTCTCGGTGCCCTCGGAATGCAAGATCTTGTTTTGCCAAGAACATGATGCAGTCATAAATTCATCTCAGTATTTCTTTCCACTTAGCAGTAGCATGTTTTATTTGCAACTGATGTGCATTATCTATTGTAGCATTCAACTGAAGGCGCATAGACAACTCTTTAATTTAACGCAACTATTTGTGGAAATAGTGGCATTGAGGTGGCATATATAGCATTTAATGATGATTTTTCATCAAAACCATGGATATTTTGTACACAAATAACGCGCGACAATGATGAGATATAATTTTTTGGAGGGTTGCATTTTAAAACATAAAAACCAAAATTTTGCATACTGCGCCCGCCTGACAGTAATTTGCCGCCGCTCGGGGCAGTCACCCCTCTCACCCCTCCCTTGATACGCCACTGGTCTCAGGTACTCTAAGCCAATGAGGGAACTGAAAGACCAACACCTGGTGTAAGCTTCAAGGAGGGCAAAGTATTTGTTTTTCTAACACATACAAGCAAGGCTTTGTCATTAAACCCAGTTATCACATCTCAACTCCTGTTAAGGTACAGTTACAGAAAGGAAGGAAGGTCCAAAGAATACAAGCAGGTAGTATTCAACTTGTCTGACCGAGTACTGCCACAAAAATATGTAAAACTTGTGCAGTTATCAGCTGAGAAGGTGCAGGATCTCAGATCCTTATTGACATATGTGCCACCCCATAGGAAGTTTCTCTAGATGATGATGATCTTGATTAATAAATTATTACCCCCTCACTCATCAACTCACAAGTGGATGATGTCATCAGTTAATGTAAGTGCAAGTAGCATTAAAGTTAGTTTAAATATTTAGTATTATTTGTATAATAGTTATCTTGAAAATAAGGCATAATACATCATTATTGACTAATATTTGGTGATGGCATCAATGAGTATGGTACATTTTTAAAATTTTTGAAGTTTGTTTTCTCATAATTTAAATTTGGTGGGCTCATCACTGTTGCACTAAATGCCTCATATATTACCCAACAGTTATTTGTTTCAACAAACATAGAGATGTTATATTACCCAATTTCAGTAGCAAGGTCATTTTCGAAAAATCATGCCAATTAACAAAAATAGAAATCGTTGAATATTTCACAGATCTATACTACATAAATTACATATATACTGTAGTTCTTTACCAGTATTTTAAGATGAAACATCAATTCATAGGCTTCAGCCCACAAAATTTGTTAATAAAAAGCAAGAATTTAGGCCCTAAACTTGATATATGGTGCTACTCAAACTAATTTGTGATGTACATAACACACTATAATCACCACTTTTTCTTAACTTATAGAGAGAGAAATGTTAAAGGAACAAAATATTAATTTACAGTAAAACCTTCATTATCCAGCAAGCTTGGGGATTAGGCCATTCCAGTTATCTGAGGGCACCATTAACCTAGGAAAAACCAATGGACAATAATAGTAAAACTCAAATTTTGGCTATACTGCACTGTACACCAATGTAAACTATATTGTAATCAACATAAACACTATGCTAAGTATGTATGGGACAACTGAAACAAGTAAAATTTAAATCTTATTTTATTAAAAATGTTAAGGATGTTTTAGATTTTTATGGATGGCATCGGAAAGATTGGTGAACTGTATTGGCCTAATATGAAATTTGCGTTTCTAAAGTTTTCTCTAAAGTTTTCCAGATAGTTGATTACCAGATAGCACAGGTTTTACTGTATTACTTTTTTGTAAATTGGTGCCCAAGAGGTCAAATATTGACGCAACATTTATTTTCAAGGTAAAATTTTTATTTTTGTTTATATACAATAATTATGCCATTTTTGGAATCCACAGAAGATGCTGATTCCAAATATATATAGTTTTATGGGTCTATGGTAAACTGAATATAAGGAAGTCAACCAATGTCCTCAAAATGACCTCAGCCATAACTCATGACCTATGGGTCCAATTGATCTGAAACTTAGGAAATTGTATTTTTGACCTAACACCAACCCATGTACCAATTTTCAGCAAAATCGGAGGTGTTGGTGTTATTTTTATTGGTCCACTTGTCCTGGAATCATCCTATAACATCAGCTGCTGCCTTCTTGGGTGTTATTCAAAAATTTTTCAGTGGAGTAGCAGCTGCAAGAGACATGAATGGCCCTGCCTGAAGCCATGTTGTCCATCATTGAAGGCTTCTATTTCTTCTAGGCGTTGTATTATTTTCTGATGCAGTACTCTCTCAAAAATCTTTATTGGGTGTAAGGTCAGTTTGACAGGTTTTTGGCAAACCCTTACTACCACCTTTGGAGATGGGAGTTATAATACCAACTTTGAGTGCTTCTGGTATTATTCCTGTCTGTACAGACTTTGACCATAGAAGTTGCAGTGGAACTGCTAATTGCATCTTGCAAATTTTAAGTAGCTGTGCAATGAACCCATCTGGTTCTGAGGCTGAGTCTAGTGCAATGCTGTCAATAGCTGTTACTATGTTTTCTGTGGTTAAGTCTATTGACAAGAGTTGACTAATTGTATTGGATGCTGACTCTGTAAAGAAAGTTCTTGAGTCACATACTTTCTTTCCCTCCTTTGGAAGACTGAATATGATTTCATACTGTTGCCAGTGATGGGCATCGATACACGAAAATCCCTAAGACGATACTGATACATCGATACTCGTAAATCGTCTAAAGCGATACCGATATCGATACTTTATAGATGGCTATTAAAGCGATATCGATACCAATACATGTATCGCGATACATTACTATAAGAATGAACAAATCTTACTGATATGTAAATAAATTTTTACTTTGTATATTGGATGTAAAAAAACGATCAATTCAGTTAAGAAAAAATGTATTTTATACCAAGTTAGCTCACAGAAAAACTTAAATATTATCAACTTTTAATGAGGAACATAAGAAATTGTAGGTGATCTGCCCCTTTAAGATGGTTGTGAATTGTGAGATCATTAATAACAAGTATTACCCTTAAGAAATACCAGTTGGCAAAACATCTTATCGGATAGTCTAGTCCTCTTTGGAGAGTAAATATGGCCTGCCAAACTGAAAAGCCATTCCACGGGAGCAGAGGATGGAAAATGAGTATTGTACTTAGTGAAAACTCTTTTGCCTCAAAAGCGCAGCGGGCATTCCAGTCTTATATATATATATATAGGAATGAACTCAGAATGGTCCCCTGAGTTTTTTATGATACACACAGACAGTGCATGGAACAAGGAACTCTTCTGGGAAAATTAAATTCACTATAGTCCGAATAAGTAATGGTAAATGACAAATACCATAGTTTTTCTTTTTCATGATGCTAGCCCGACGTGGACAACGGGTCACTCGCAAAGAGGTCCCATAAATATAGCTTCCCTCACCAGCTATCTGCAAAGCAGACAGGATCCAGCTTTGGGACATGGATCTAGAAAGCAGCCTAGCCCTGCTACATTTAGAACCTCAATATAAGCAAAAGACTCGCTGCCTTCACGTCAGATTGAATACATAAAAGAAAAAGGGGTAACTATTATATTTTTAGCCAAAAACCAAAACTTAAACCTCAACTGGTAGAATTGAGGTTTAAGTTTTGGTTTTTGGCTAAAAATATAATAGTTACCCCTTTTTCTTTTATGTATTCAATCTGACATGAAGGCAGCGAGTCTTTTGCTTATATTGAGGTTCTAAATGTAGCAGGGCTAGGCTGCTTTCTAGATCCATGTCCCAAAGCTGGATCCTGTCTGCTTTGCAGATAGCTGGTGAGGGAAGCTATATTTATGGGACCTCTTTGCGAGTGACCCGTTGCCCACGTCGGGCTAGCATCATGAAAAAGAAAAACTATGGTATTTGTCATTTACCATTACTTATTCGGACTATAGTGAATTTAATTTTCCCAGAAGAGTTCCTTGTTCCATGCACTGTCTGTGTTTATCATATATATATATATATATATATATCAACGTAAAGAACGACGCTTGTATAGGAGATATTCCGCGCAAGACGAGAGAGAGAGAACGAAACAAATGAAAAATGAGGTAACCACCCGGGAATCGAACCCAGGATCTTCCGATTGCCGGTCAGATGCGATAACCATTACACCATGGGCCTCACTCTTCCAAATGCCGTAATTCTTCTACATACTCGCAGAAACCAATGCCCTAAGGGGGCACCTCCCGCATGCCGTAACATTATATACATTTAACTGCAAACACGCAGTATAATTAACGTAAAGCACGACGGCATGCAGGAGGTGCCCCCTTGGGGCATTGGTTTCTGCGAGTATGTAGAAGAATTACGGCATTTGGAAGAGTGAGGCCCATGGTGTAATGGTTATCGCATCTGACCGGCAATCGGAAGATCCCAGGTTCGATTCCCGGGTGGTTACCTCATTTTTCATTTGTTTCGTTCTCTCTCTCTTGTCTTGCGCGGAATATCTCCTATACAAGCATCATTCTTTACGTTAATTATACTGCGTGTTTGCAGTTAAATGTATATAATGTTACGGCATGCGGGAGGTGCCCCCTTGGGGCATTGGTTTCTGCGAGTATGTAGAAGAATTACGGCATTTGGAAGAGTGAGGCCCATGGTGTAATGGTTATCGCATCTGACCGGCAATCGGAAGATCCCAGGTTCGATTCCCGGGTGGTTACCTCATTTTTCATTTGTTTCGTTCTCTCTCTCTTGTCTTGCGCGGAATATCTCCTATACAAGCGTCGTTCTTTACGTTAATTATACTGCGTGTTTGCAGTTAAATGTATATAATGTTATGGCATGCGGGAGGTGCCCCCTTGGGGCATTGGTTTCTGCGAGTATGTAGAAGAATTACGGCATTTGGAAGAGTGAGGCCCATGGTGTAATGGTTATCGCATCTGACCGGCAATCGGAAGATCCCAGGTTCGATTCCCGGGTGGTTACCTCATTTTTCATTTGTTTCGTTCTCTCTCTCTCGTCTTGCGCGGAATATCTCCTATACAAGCGTCGTTCTTTACGTTAATTATACTGCGTGTTTGCAGTTATATATATATATATATATATATATATATATATATATATATATAAGCAAACAACCACAAGGAAAAGGAAACACAAAGTCTGAGCGCTTTCGTGATATATTCACATTATCAAGGAGGAAATGGCAGCAATGTTGTGGCAACAGTCAGAGATGAGCAGTATCGCAATACATGTATCAGCGTTACGTATCGAGCGATACTTTTGTACCAGTATCTACATCGCTTTAGCCATCTATAAAGTATCGATGTATCGGTATCGCTTTAGACGATTTACAAGTAAATGTATCAATGTATCGGTATCGTCTTAAGGATTTTCGTGTATTGATGCCCATCACTGTGTGTATATATATATATATATATATACAGTGATGGGCATCGATACACGAAAATCCTTAAGATGATACCGATACATTGATACATTTACTCGTAAATCGTCTAAAGCGATACCGATACATCGATACTTTATAGATGGCTAAAGCGATATCGATACCGGTACAAAAGTATCGCTCGATACGTAACACCGATACATGTATTGCGATACTGCCCATCTCTGACTGTTGCCACAGCATTTCTGCCATTTCTTTTGGATTACTCTCTAGCTCCCCATTTGCTTTTCTAAAGTTCCTATTGTTGAATTATTTTTTAATCCTTTATTTGCATATGCAAAGAAAAATTTGGAGTTTTCCTTTATGTTGAATATTGCTTGGAGTTCTTCCCAATTTCTTTGTGCCTCATGTGATTGGATAAGTTTCATCTCTATTTCCAGTACTTTGTCTTGCAGATGCCTGATAGTGGCTCTGTGTGCTGTCTTTTTTAATTTTATCAGAATAGTATACCTTTTCTTATTAGAATTCTTCTGTCTCTTAGGATAAACCTTTTTGTATGTCAATCTCTTTAGTGGGACATACTTGCTGCAGATCACACAACATTTTTCAGTACTTACGTATTATTGGGATTACCAAACTGTTTATTATGTATTTTTGCTCTTGTCATTTTCGTTTAAATTAACGAAAATATCACAACTTAACCTAACCAATCATCAAGGGCATACAGTTGACCTAACTGGGCATTCAATTAACCTAACCAGGCATTCAGTTGACCTAACTGGGCATTTTCCATTTTATTTTGTTTTTTGTAGCTAAACGGCTAATGGCGTTATTCTCTCATCCTTAACTTGCCCAAAATGTGACCATGAGTGCCTAATACGTAAAGATCAGAAGATATTTAGGTGAAATAACCAATATTAACCTGTTAGGTCAACTGTACACCCTTGATGATTGGTTTGGTTAAGTTGTGATATTTTTGTTAGTTTAAACAAAAATGACAAAAGCAAAAATACATAATAAACAGTTTGGTAGTCCTGATAATACCTAAGTATCCATTTTTCTTGCACTGTCTTCAGAATGATATTGGCATCCTTTTCTTCAAGAATGGTTTCCCACTCAGTTAGTTCCAGCTCTGCTCTTAGCTTTTCCCACACAATTTTACTACTATAAAAGTTCAGGTTGTTCATGAAGTTTTCTAGAACATTTATCCTTGGTAAAGGTTTTCTCATAGTTATTGATGTTATATTTGCTGTTGCTTTAATCAAATTATGATCTGTTATGCTAGTCTTGCTCATTTTGAATGAGTGCAGGAAATTGAAATTGTTACTTATTATCAAGCGCAAAATATTATCTCCTTTGGTGGCATTTAAAATGAACTGTTGGAGGTATTTTCTTTCAATGACAGAAATTAAATTTTCTGCTTGTCTTTTCTCTTCCATAGTTCCTCCTATAATGTTCATTAGTGGCCACTTGATATATGGAAACTTGAAATCTCGTTATCAAAACCTCTGTGGAAGAGTCTGGCAAATTATCTGGTAGCTAATGACCCCATTCTTTCTATGATATCTGCAAATTTATCCTGAGAAGTGTCATGGGGTCAGTATATTGTTACTATTAACAAATTTAGATTTTTAACAAATACAGCAAGGAGTTCTGTGGTGCCAGTGCCATTTGAAAAGGACATCCACATTTTAGCATTAGCATCAATATCCTATCTAATATATAGAGCTACGCCTCCACAGCTTCTCTCCTTCCTGTCTGCTCTGTATAGATTTTAATTCTGCATTCTGACTTCATCTTTATGACTGGTGTTCAGATGGGTTTTAGTAGTTCTTCTAAAAGTGGGACCTTTGATTGATTGGTTTTTAGATATAGGCCTCTAATATTCCCTACATAGAATCTTGTTGATAGCAGCTGCAGCTCCCTCTCTGCCTCTTTTCCAGTCCTTCTGTCCTCTCTATGAATGAATGTTAACCCACGAATGATAGGTTTGGCTACTTACTTAACCCCTTATTCTCCTCTTTTAACCCCCTCCTTTTTCCTTTCTCTTGGGCTAACCTTAGAGTGGATCTTAGGGTCTTTGTTAGCCTTAACTTCTGTAGATCATCTGGGACTGTCTCCCCATTTCCATGATCCTCTCTAGTCTGTTCTAAAAAAAGTCATTCTGTCTACCAGTCCCTCTGTGTTCAGGGTGCTAGCCACGACCTTTCCCCATTCAGACAATGTAGAGGCTAACTGGTCATTTTTTTTTTTTTGCTGTGTTTCTATGAGGGCAAATCTACAAGTTTTTTTCAAGTTGTTCTTTTAATAACTGCCCAGCAGGTAATTGTTTATCATTCTGTTCAGGCCTCATTGTTCCTTTTATATGAGGGAATTCAGTTTCCACAGGAACATTCTTTTTTAAATAGGGAATCCCTGCAAATCAGTTGGTGATAACTGTCACATTTTCTACCCAGTTTGCAGCCACTTCTCTCATCTAGCCCATACTTCATGAATTTCTGGCATGGTTTTGGGTGTTCAAATCTGCATTCTTTGCCAGTTATATCATATCAGCATTTGTTTTTCTTTAAAATCTACATATTGGCATTCTCCTTTCTTGGCATTCATCCTTCCTTTCTCCTTGAGTTGCCCATCTCATTAATTACATCTGTAGTTACCCTTTTTTCCTCACATTGCTATAGACCCTGATGCTGGAATATAAGATATAGCACCATCCCTTCCTTCTTCCTCACTCCTCAGTTTTCAGGAACCCTGATACTGGGATGCATTTTGTGGTACCCACCCTATCTTCTTCCTCTGTAGCAGTCATTTCAGCTTGATTTATATTGTTGGTTATGTTGGATAATAGGATTCACACATTTGAGAGATATTTTTGTTTCTCTATTCTCCCTAATGCCTCTTTGGTCTATTTTCTGTCTTCAAATTTTTATCACAGCATGTTTCACAGTCAAACTTTCTATTACTTTTGGAGAAACATCTTAAAACATATACTGGAAGGTTTGTACACTTGTAATGGATCCATTTTCTACATCTATCACACTATATGAAGTAATTCATTTCCTCACACTTGTTGCATATTCCACGTAACAATTTTCATTGGAGGGCCAGTTGGGCCATGTATTGCAGTCCCATGAGACCTGGAGATTGGCAGTGCTAAAGGATCTTGAGCAAGGAAAACATACCCCTGCTTTGTTTACACTTTTGATGATAACAGTTCTGTTTGTAAATTATACTATTAAAATCTGAGTCACTTTTTCCTGTAATTTTTTTTACAAATTTGTTGCAAATTTTTTGTTATAAACCTTAGCTCTCATTCAGCAAAGACTATTTGTAATTTTCTATAACTAAAGTACTAATCTTCATAGATTAGTTGCCTAAGCTAGTAAATGACAGATGGAATTCAATGTTCAAAAATGTAAAGTCATCCATTGGCATTATAGTTAGTAGTGATCTAAGGTTTTCTAAACAGTGCTAAGAGACTAGAAATAAGGCAAATAAAATTCTAGGTATTATTAAGAGGAATGTTAGTTTCAAGAGTGAGGAAGTTATCTATAAATTATATAATTCTTATGTTAAGCTTCACTTAAAATACAGACATTCCTGGAAAACTAATCAGATATTGAGGCAACTGGGTCATTCTCTGTCAGATCAACCAGTGCCTAACACCCTCATCTCTCAGATTTTGCTGAAATTTGGTTTATAGGGAGTTTGTGGGCCCTGAATCCATTTCTGAAATTATAAGGTCAATCCGACCAATGGTTCAAGAGATATGACCTCGGGAAATTTGAGGTCACTTGCGAGGTCACTAACATTTGGCGACCCATAACTTGGGTAATAATGGTCACAATTATATAAAAGTATATATATTTAGAATCAGAAAATGACAAGGAATCCAAATATGCAAGTTTTAGAACTCTAGGTTGAAAAATAAAAAAGTTACACTGTAACCAAAATTTGAGGTCACGATTTGACCTCTGTGGTATCAAATGAGAATTTTTTTTTTAAATGTAAAAAATGAAGGCATAGGCATTGGCTATTAGAATCAGCAAAAAAAAGTTTGTTTATGTTAGTATTTTTCATGTAACTAACATATAAATGAACACCATATTCATAAGTTGTGCGTCAATTCTACCTATTTTTTCACACTTAAGCTCATAATTTGACCTATAGAAATTAAAATTACATTTTTTTATAGATATAAAAACAAAGGCAAAAAATGTAAAATTGTATTTCACTGCTAATCTACACTGGCAATAATAGTTATAATAGTGAAAGGGGAAGACCTACTTAGAGGATTCATGTGCTAGCCTAATACAATTTTTGCATGCTCGATGCTCTCATCAATTTCTTTTTGTGGAAAAATGTATTGAATCTGCTGCCTCCTCTTAGGGTAGGACAACTCATTACAGTTAATATATGATGTCCTGGCACTGCACATGAATCCTTGTTTGATGGATAATAATATGCACTTGATCCTGATGACCCAGAGGGATGTAGAAAGTTCACAGTGAAATCATCAAACTCTTCACAATATTCCTCCACAATTCCATACCAAACTTGCGTCATAAATGCAGCCAACATACTCTCCTGGTTTGACACATTTTAGGTTACCAAGCATTGCAGGTTCATTAGTAAAATGACTTTTCCTTATTCTTTTCTTTTCTCCAATGCCACTTGAAATGGGATACACCATCAGTTCTTCCTTGTTTAGGGGAACAAATCTATGATATTTCTGAGTTCCAGGAATAGCCCTACTATCCTTGAATCGATGTTCCAACCGTTCTTCTGCATCTTTCAAATCAGCTGTAGTTACAAAGAAAAAATGTATCTTCTTGCTCAAGTTTTCTTCACAAAACTGAAACATGTGTTCTGGTGTAAGAATTTGCCTCTCTGTAGTTCTCTGCAAACTGGCACGAGCAGTAGCTCTTTTCACTGTTCCTCCAATCCCATCACATGCATTTTTGCCATGGGATGTAGCAAAGAAGTGCCATTCACAAGACAGACCAAAATCCTCTTCATGGTAACAGAGATTTGTGAAGTTGTATCTGTTCTTATATTGGCCAGCACATCCATCTGAGAAATAGTGCACCTTCTTCAATTGTGGGCATCTGAATTTAACATATGTCATAAGCTTCAATATGAATGAGTAAACCATTATAGTGTTGTGTTTTAGTGATGCAGATAAGAAACAGACACTAAAATGGCTAAGTTCCTGGTCTGCAGATGATCTATAATAGATGACAAAAGGGTGAACTGTACACTGTGAATTGTCCCAGTGAAACCCTTGGGCAGCATCCTGGACAATGAAAGAATAATTCTCAGAGAAATCACCTACTATAACTACCTCGCTCTGAGGTGGTAGTGTTTCTTTCAACTGCTTGAAGTACTGTGATTGTTGCTGAGCAACAAAGTGATGACGAACCATGCGGGATATTTTCATGCTTAGGGATGATAAGTATTCATGAAGTGGCTCCACCTTATCAACCATTGTACAACGGTCAACAGTCACCCATTGCTTGTAAGATATTTCATTTGGAGCTGATTTCACACTGTCAAGTAACTCAAGAAAATCCAGGACACCCTCTTCTCTTGGGCAATCATTGCAAAGTTGCATCATGCAAGTCTCTCTTTCTGTACTGCAGACACTGTAATCCATAAGATCCTTGTATGAAAGACCTCTTTCTCCCAATGCAGCCAGCTGCAATTTTGGATTTTGATGGTATGTGCAGACACAGACAGAATGAGTCCCACCACTACCGGCAAGCACACAATATGATGGCCGTAATTTTGCAAATGTGGAAAATCCTATTTTGGGATTCTTTTCATCATTTTTATATAGTTATATAGTTCAAACATCTCTTTTAAATTCCTGAGGACCAATCATTTTTGCACCTTCATTGCACCTTCAGCACTGATAACTTTCACGCAATCCTTTTGGCCAGGACACATACGACTAACCTCTTCTGACTCATAGAATCTTCTAACTATATCTTTGTGTTCTTCAGATATCACTTTTCCTTTGCTCATTAGTGGAATCTTCGGAAGGATTCCATGTTCTGATTTAAGTGAACGGCTTCTTTTCACCATGTATGTTGTAGTTTGAAAGAAACTAGCTGTTTTTTCAATTGTGTATGGTGAGAGTGTCAATATTTGTAGTTTGTGATGGTGACATTTGCTCTCCAGGAATGACTGTTTCAATTCATTCATTAATTTGTCTAGATGTTTTTCAGATTTAGTTTCAGGTTTTGAAGTATCACTTACCTCCTCGGTAATTTGAACACCATAACTGAGTTCTAGCCTCTCCTTCAGGTGTTTCTGAGCAGATGATAGCTTACCACGAGCCTTGCGCTTTTTCTGGCTTAATGACAGCCCTTCTGAAAAGAACAGAAAAAAAGGTTTCACACACCTGAATATTAATTAAATATTAATTATAGTACCTTAAATGCTATATAATTGGTTATATAGTAGATCAAACAGACCTTGTAATAAAGTATAAGTTATTATATTAATTTATTACTTACTTTTTTTAACTGGTGTTTGGTCCAGAAATGCTAGAACTGGTTCAACTGAAGTTGAAGGATTTTCCTTTATCAAGCAATCACTGTCATTGTCCAGATCTTGAATTGAAGAGATGTTACTCAAGCCACTGATAGTAGATGATTCATTTGAATCCTGCTCAGACTCGTTGTTTTCAGTGGTACTAAGTATAGTGGGGTTTTTCATTATCAGTGTCCAGCAGTTCACACACAACAATGAGTCTTTTTTCACTCTTCCAGCACATTTTTCAACAAGTACATCAGTCACTTTTCTAAGATTGATTGTTATGCGTTTCTTGTGTTTTTGAATAGGGTCCTGGCAGTATTTCAAGTGCCGAACCATTGTATTTTGATCTGTAAAGATATAGGATTTACAATTAGGTAATATATATTTTTTAGAAAATATATAGCTATACACACTTAATATTTTAGGCCTTGATAGTCTCTGAGGCTCATTAAAACACCATACCCACCAGCCACCCACAGTGCTGGCTGGAACTGTACTAACCTGTAGACAAGGAATTTTGCAACTATCTGTGTTGATTCTGCACTTAGACAAGTAGCAACATGTTTCAACAGGTTTGTTTAGGCTACATGTGAGCTTAGTCTTCCCCTTTCACTATTATAACTATTATTGCCAGTGTAGATTAGCAGTGAAATACAATTTTTATTAAATTCTTGGAGCTTGAGGTCAAATTGATAGCTAAGATATAAAAATTCCTTGAAATGACAAGCAATTTATAAATATGGTGTTCACTTATAAGTTAGTTACATGAAAAGTACCAACATAAACAAACTTTTTATGATTGTTTCTATTAGTCAAGAACTCCGACTTTGTTTTTTATATCTATAAAAAATGTAATTTTAATTTCTATAGGTCAAATTATGAGCTTAAGTGTGAAAAAATAGGTAGAATTGACGCACAACTTATGAATATGGTGTTCACTTATATGTTAGTTACATGAAAAATACTAACAAACAAACTTTTTTTGCTGATTCTAATAGCCAATGCCTATGCCTTCATTTTTTACATTTAAAAAAAAAATTCTCATTTGATACCCCAGAGGTCAAATCGTGACCTCAAATTTTGGTTACAGTGTAACTTTTTTTTTTTCAACCTAGAGTTCTAAAACTTGCATATTTGGATTCCTTGTCATTTTCTGATTCTAAATATATATACTTTTATATAATTATGACAATTATTACCCAAGTTATGGCTCGCCAAATGTTAGTAACCTCGCGAGTGACCTCAAATTGCCCGAGGTCATATCTCTTGAACCGTTGGTCGGATTGACCTTATAATTTCAGAAATGGATTCAGGGCTCACAAACTCCCTATAAACCAAATTTCAGCAAAATATGAGAGATGAGGGTGTTAATTTCAATTTTTTTTGGTTGATCTGACAGAGAATGACCCAACTATAACATGGGGTCAATAGGGATACGTTCCAGAGGGTTCAGAAGGGGGCTCCTATTGGGTGTTTTTTACCAACACAGGCACAAAAACAGGTTTGATGGAGCATGACAGGCTTGAAAAAGGCAGACATGTTTATATGCCATGCTCTCTTCTTCTTTGCCATAAGAGTTAATCATGTGGCATAAAACTATGAAGCACATCACAACACTTCCAATGTCAATGGAGCATAGCAAGAGAAGAATGCTCAGCAGTGGGTGGGAAGCATACCTTGCACAGGGTAGCAAACATGCATCTGCGCATGGTGACCATTTTGAATCTACAATACTCAATAGTGAAGTGGGGTATTTTTTGGCAATCGGATAACTGAGGAATTGTGATCAGAAATCGATATAAGGATGTTAATTTATTAAAATTGGATAACTGAATAATTGGATATTGAGGGATACCTGTACTGCATTCAAGCCTGGTTCCCTCGCCTTAGACATGATATTGATATGCTTGAAGGTGTGCAACATGAGGCAACCAAGCTTACCCCTAGCTTAAGAAGACTGGAATACAGGAAAAGATTAAAGGAACTAGGTATATTTAGTTTTGGGAGAGACTGTTTGAGGTGAAATATGATACAGATGTTCAAAATGTTTTCAGGTTTGGAAAATTTAGATGTAACTGTTTCTCATTAGAGGCTGATGGAATAACTTAAGGGCTTAATAAGAAAATAAGAAACCAGACCTGTAGACTTGATCTACAAAATATTTTTTTAGTCATGTAGTAGTAGCTTTTTGGAATGACTTGCTATGTGATTTGGTCAATAGTAGCTTGTTAGTTAATTTTAAGAAAAATTTTGGACATTCATGAATGAAAGAGAGAGTTTGTTGACTGTAAATGATGTATATTCTTAGCTTAAGTTTGTAGGCTAAATTGGTTGTAGTAAATAGTTGTATGTTAATTAGCTGACTTGAGATTGACATTTTGCAAGATTTTATTATTATAAAATATAGCTCATGACTTGAATAACCTCAATAGGCCCCAGTAGCTTATGTTTTCCAAATGAAATGTAATGTAAAAGGGTTAAGTAAAGAACTGGGTTAATATTTGTTTTAGCATATGACCTGGACTTTGGGATGACAATGTTTTTCTTATGTAGAATTTAAATCTGAATTTATTTTCTTCTATGGTATTTCTTGTGCAAATTGATATTAACAGAGATACAGTATAAGCAATATTTGGATCAATTAAAATAAATAAATTGCATGCGCATGTGTAGATGCATTTTCCAGGAAGAAAGTGATAATTGAGCTTCAAATTCACTCATCATGGCTGTTGTGTGTACCAGTGACCTCAGATTGCATCTCTATACCCTCCTCCACCTCTTCAGTAAGGTAAGGATTTACTATTTTATTAATTAGGTCTAGGGTAACATGGTTTTTAGCATGAAAATTGGTTTGGTACTTTCCTGTTATCCCAGACCCCAGACTTTTTGCCAGATTGCCAAATTCTTTTTTTTTTTTAAATGTTAAGTAACTAACCAAACCTAACCTAAAATGAAGGTCAGATTTACACAAAATATATTGAAATACACCAGAAACAATTTTCAAGCCAAAGTCCAGGTCACGTGCTAAAATGAGTAGTTACCATGAACTAGCCTTCAATCATTGCAATTTTGGTCCTATACTGGCCTAAGCCAACATTGCTATGACAAGCTCCAACCTCAGCACTTAACTTTTTTAGGATAATCTCTAGGAGCGCTCCATTTTTCAATATTAAACATACACTCATAAAACATATACCATTTGAAAGCTCACATTTTTCTGAGTCTAAAAATGTAGTAATCTAAAAGTATCAATAGCAAATAAAAAGTAACGATTTAATTAATTATTTGACACATAACATCATTAACTACATTATAAAGGTTGGCTAAGTTATAAATCTTCAGTCTGTGTTGTAAGATGGTATTTTTGGTAATTGTTACGCTAACCTAACCTAACATGAATATGTTATTATTAGAGTTAGGATTGATAGGCACTAAAAAATCAATAATAGGTAGGCAAAAAGGCACTAAAGAAGCCCTGAAAAAGTCGCTTAAATAGGCACTAAAAGCTAAAAAAGGCACTTAATAGGCATTTCTATTTTCCCACTTTTCTCTTATTATTGTTGACTTACAGTAAACCCATTTGCAGTTCTTATGAATATCAGGATTTTTATTGTAAAAAATAAACTAAACATCTCAAAAACCATCAAACATTTTATTTGCATCAAACTAAAATCCAAACATTTAAACTATCTTCTTACAAAAACTCAACTAAACTATAAATTGAAATGGCAATTGATGATTACAAAATTTTCAAGGTTCTGTGGCGTAAATTGACATCGCCTGTCACTCAATACATTTTTATATCGAGAAAACGACCTTTCGACATCACAAGACATAATTGGTACGAACTTCAAAGATGCTAATTCGCTTGGCTCAAAGTCCAGAACCTCCTGACACTCTCCTTTGAACACTGTTGAAACATTCACTATGGTTTGCCAACCAGGATTGCATCTGAGAACATTTTCAAATTTTGCTACTACAGTGGACCCACGATTTGAGTACGCATCGATTTGAGTATTTTCGATTTGAGTACGCTCGCCCATTGGCTCCTATTGACTCGACTTGAGTAGAAAACTCGATTTGAGTACGCCAGCCGGCGATGCCGAACACGTTTCAGTTTGTCTAGAGCGTTCATTGCGGGTCTGGATCAGAGTCTCACTGTTGCTAAGGCTAAGGAAGCCATTGAATACTGGTCTAAGCTTAAAACTATTGTCAACTTGCACCCTGATGTGGAAATCAGTGAACCTGTTTTATGCTTGTTTGAGGACAAGGTCATGAGCTACTTTAAGTCATTCATAGCAAACAGGTAGAAGCAACAGAAAATTGATGCTTATTTCAAGCCCTCAAGTCCCCAACCCTCTACCTCTTCCATGTCATTGGCTGTGGGCCTAAGAACACCTAGCTCTGATGAGTTACCAGCAGGGGTGCAGTGCCAATTTTATAGGTGCCGGAGCTCTGGTGGGCCTGACAAAAGCCTGCCATTTCCTATCCTGTTTCTATATATGCCACACGATGACTAAGTATTTCGTGTTTGCACTCACTCACTAAACTGTTGATAATTAATGGAGACAATTTTTTTGTTGCTTGTTATGGTAATTCCTCCAAACTTCCTCTTGCAGAGGTGCCAGAGCGGCGCTCCGGTGAGCTCTGGCAGCACTGCACCCCTGGTTACCAGACATCATCATGGAAGGAGACTCCCTCCAAGCAATAATTCCTCCCCTCCATTCCTCATCTGGAACTTCCAGCACATCAAGCAAGACTCCTACAGGATTATTCTATTTTGTCTATATTGTACGGTATGTATTTTGTATTCTATTCTGTCTATTTTTAATACAATTACTAAATTTCGTAGGCCAATTTCTATAGAAAAAGTAGGGGTGGGGTGAAATTTTTGGGTTTTGGAACGAATTAATTAATTCCCATAGGTTATTAAGTTCGATTTGAGTACGCCATGCTGGAACGGATTACGTACTCAAATCGGGGGTCCACTGTACTTCTTTCCCTACATTACCAGGAACCTGGCTCAGCTCCTCCCTTAAATTTTGAACTATTTCCACTGCTTCAACAAACGGCAGACCTCTCTCCTCCAGCTTGGTTATGGGCCCTGGCACCCGTCCAAAATTGGCCATGATATAGGCCAGGTCTCCTGGAAGGGTTAGACACGATAAGCCCTCCTTCGCTTCTCCTATCACGACTGCCTCATGCTCGTCTAAGTTTTCAACGACCTGCAACAAAAAACAGAATTAAGATGAAATTTGCTTTGCTGCTTTTGAAATGGCTGTAGAAGAATGTACTAATTAAACTGAATATGTTTCGTACCTTGGCAATTTCGCTGATATTTTCAGCATAATACATGGCAGCTTGAAGCCAGGAACCCCATCAAGTCAAAACTGGCTGAGGTGGCAAGGGTGTTTCTGGAAGAGCTGCCTTGAAAGCAGCAATTCGTGAAGGTGCCTTGAGAAAGACCTTTACCGACAATACAAGTGCATTTACGTTCCGAAAATGTCCCTGGATGTTTTCTGCCACCTGATGGAGAGCATGAGCCAGGCAAGTCACATGCACCATTTTCGGATAGAAAACCTTCAGATTTTGCGCTGCTTTCAATATATATGCTGCTGCATATGAATAAATAAGTTTATATGGGCACAACATTAACAACTTCAAATGTAATTCTCTCTCATTTTAAACCCATATGAATAACATTCATCGACACTTACGGAGAGCATCCCGCACAACTCGAGCTACTGTGGCATTATTAGTTGCCTCGAGTGGTCTCGAGAGGATCAGGTGTGGTTTTCCTGGGCCGGAGCAGTTGAGCTTACCCACCACCACATTGGCAACTTGACGTCCACACTCCACAGGTGTGTGTCATCTCGTCAACTGACACCCAAAAGTTGGCATAATTGACATCTTGTCTGATCTCTTCAATAACCTAGATCTCTTCAATAACCTAGAAATTTCATGTAGTATTTAAGTTAATAAATACACACAATGTGCATAACTTGATAAAGAGTGATATCAACAGAACGCTCGTTTAGCCATTCTTTTACATTTGACATAATCAAAATTTAATACAGCAAAATGACAAAAATTAAAGAAATGAAGTGAAATAAAACTCAAAATTAAAAAAAAATAAATTAAAATATTAAATTATTTTAAATCAATGTGAAATGAATTTAAACCTGTAAAATGAAAATTAAAATGAAGTAAATTAAATGAACATATTTAAACTTACAGATTCATATTTTGGATGGAGGTAGTTTCTCCTCAAAGTAGATTCATCGGGAATTTTCATTTTCGTGTACTTTGCTAAAAATTCTTTGTATGCTGCATTTTGCAGCTTGTTAAAAGGTATGTTTGCCGCCACAATTGAAGCACACAAATCAGCATGGAACTGCTGCTGCAACTTATCCGACTCTGTGGGACTTGGAAAGAAGGGCTGGCATGTTGCAGTTTTCTTCTTAGAGTTCATCAAATGCATAGCAGTATTTTTGTGTTGGTCCAAATGGCATTTTTTCTCACATTTTACCCGCAAAGATGACAAGTATTACTGAAAAACAAAATTACTGTGCCATGCATTAAAATAAATCAAATTAACAACAAACAAAAAGCTATTATTCTCTATTCATTATAAGAACCCAACTTAACTTAACTTAATTTCTTTAGATACCAATCTTTTTTTTTTTAGAAACTACAGAAAACGACAATTTTTAGGGTAACTAAATCATAAAATGCATTAGTCGAACGTCGAAGTTGGTTGGTTGATTAATTAAATTAATATTAAAATAATTTAAAACAATTTGTTTTTCACCACTCTCTACCAATTTATCTTTAGGATGCTATTAAATTCTGAAAAGCTCACATTATCACTCATTGTTGGAGTGTCAAATTCCCTCGCATACATTTGTTTACATCGAGTGGGTTTGTTATTTTGGATAGAGAATACAAAATGTTGCAACGTACCTCTTTGGAACAAGGTTGGCAGAAAATAACTCTACTATCCGTAGTGAAGTTTGGGTCCTTCTTGATCCACTGCCTGAACAGAACACTTTTGGCTGTCTTGTCCTTAGGCATTTTTTCTCACTTATAAAAAAAGCCGGAAGCACAAACGTGAGATTTTATTTAGCAAAAGCACTTGAACAAAGATACCACGTTGCACGCACCAAACAAAATGGTCGAGGCCAAATGCGTCACAATGACGTATTGTGATCTGATTGGCTGTATTTGGCTGACGTATTATGATCTGATTGGCTATGCTGGTTGCCTCAGGACTAGCCTCAGTTTTCCCATCCCCTGCCCTATTTAGGCCTACAAGTTTCAAAAAATGTGAGTTATTTTGCTTTACTTAGTACAATAAAATTAAAAAAGGCATATATAGGCACGTATTTTAAAATTAGGCACTAACCATCAAAATAGGCGTTTATAGGCACTATAACATTTAATTATATACAGTGGACCCCCGATTTGAGTACGTAATCCATTCCAGCATGGAGTACTCAATTCGAAATTAATAACCTATGGGAATTAATTAATTCGTTCCAAAACCCAAAAATTTCACCCCACCCCTACTTTTTCTATAGAAATTGGCCTACGAAATTTAGTAATTGTATTAAAAATAGACAGAATAGAATACAAAATACATACTGTACAATATAGACAAAATAGAACAATCCTGTAGGAGTCTTGCTTGATGTGCTGGAAGTTCCAGATGAGGTATGGAGGGGAGGAATTATTGCTTGGAGGGAGAGTCTCCTTCCATGATGATGTCTGGTAACTCATCAGGGCTAGGCGTTCTTAGGCCCACAGCCAATGACATGGAAGAGGTAGAGGATTGGGGACTTGAGGGCTTGAAATAAGCATCAATTTTCTGTTGCTTCTGCCTGTTTGCTATGAATGACTTAAAGTAGCTCATGACCTTGTCTTCAAACAAGCATAAAACAGGTACATTTTGTCATAAAACAAAATGTACGAAATTCTAACAGAAATCCCTAAGAACACCTGTACTATTCAAAACATTAGACCCTGAATGTTCCGGGTTGTTCCCGCAACAAACGCTCTAGACAAACTGAAACGCATTCGGCATCGCCGGCTGGCGTACTCAAATTGAGTTTTCTACTCAAGTCGAGTCAATAGGAGCCTATGGACGAGCGTACTCAAATCGGGGGTCCACTGTACATCCCACAGTCCCGAAATGGATTTCTCTAAAAGAAGCCTATGAATCTATAAACAGGAATAAAAAAGGCAAAAAGGGCAAAATCCGGTCTCTAGTTATTACATTATCATTTGTATAATTTAAGTCTCAGGGTATGGGGTCAGAGCCCCCGTAAAGATCACGCATCACAAATTGATCTGTATAGGGTTTTATATTTAAACCTAGTTCCTTTTTATTTGCTATCGATACTTTTCGATTACTACATTTTTATACTCGGAAAAATATGAGCTTTCAAATGGTATATGTTTTATGAGTATATGTTTAATATTGAAAAATGGAGCACTCCTAGAGATTTACCCTTTTTTTATCCTTTACATTAGTCCTTATGGCTCCAGCTACCCAAGCAAGGTGGGCACATGTTATTACATCATTATTTGTATAATTTAGGTCCCTAGGGTACAGGGGCAGAGCCCCCATAAAGATCCATGCATCACAAATTGATTGGTATAGGGACTGTGTCAAAATAATTTATCCTAATGTTCAATAAAATCATATTTTGCATGGGGTGCAATACGGAACTGGCCCCATTTTAATTAATAAAATTAATCAAAACCTATGGGAAAATTATTGAATGCCCAGTTAGGTCAACTGTACACCCTTGACAATTGGTTTGGTTAAGTTCTGATATTTCATTAAAACTAACAAAAATATACTTTTGTATGGTTAGTTATTTAGTTAGATGTGTGACAATCTGCAATGTGCAGAGATCAATTGTATCTTAATTTTGCATGTAACTGTATTTGTGGTTTGTTTGTAGGTTTGTTTGTATTAACAGTGGAACCAGCCAGCCAGATGGGCCAAAGGGCACCTTGTGTGCCCACTATAAAATTTTTTACCATGTTAGTTTCGTCGCCATTATTCCATTATTAACATCACTTCTATACTTTTGACTGCAGGACATTTTGGCCGGTAACCTATTGTAGGCGGGATTCATGATCGAAGCCAGAACTCAAGACCCTCCTGCCCTGCGTTGAGTGTCCAAATAAATGGCTGAGCTTTTAACTACGAAGTAGGCCAAGCCAAGACTGGGTTATCTTTGGCTTGTTTAGTTTAAGGTGCTTTCAACCCACAGATATTCACACCAGTCGAATAACTAAGTTTTAAAAATAAAAATCCACTCAAATAGACAGAGTTTATTTCCACAACAGTTTCGACGCCCACTGTCATCCTCCTAGGGTGGATACAGAAACATGAATGAACCAAAACAAGAGGGAAAAACAGTCCAGGGACCGACCATTAAGAAATTCGCACCTAGGTTAGATCCCATTCTCCCGACACCGGAAGGGCATTTTCATTAAGTACATTCACGCAAATTTAAAACTATCTTCCTGTTCTAAACATACAGATTCTATTTTTTTTTTTTTTTTTTTACATAATTATTACATTTATTATTAAATTTATTACATTTAATATTGCATAATTATTTATTACAGAAATTATAAATTTATTATTACATTGGTTATTACATTGTTGTTTATTATACAGAACTTATAAACCGAAAAACGAATGAAAAAAGCCGATTAGGAAACAATCCAGAGACCATTGAGAAATTCGCACCTAAGTTAGATACCGTTCTCCCGACACCGGAAGGGCATTTTATTACAGGGTCCGCTTATAAGTACATTCCCACAAATTAAAACTATCTTGTTCTATACATACAGATTCTAATATTTTGACATAATTACTGCATTTATTATTGCATTTACATTTTTTTTTAACATTTATTATTATTACCTTTACCCTAATTATTAAATTTATATTATTACCTTTATTATTACATCTGTTGCATTTATATTTATTTCCACATTTATTACTTCCATTATTACATTTACTAAAAGCGAGTAAGAAAACAATCCAATCCAGAGACCTTTAAGAAATTCACACTTAGGTTCGAACACGTTCCCACGACTCCGTAAGGGATTTTTTGACCAAGAATCTCATTAAAGGGTCTAACTTATAAGTACCTTAGCACAAATTAAAATTATCTACTTTTTCTATACACACAGATTCTATTATTTTTCTTTTGACATAATTATTACATTTATAAAGTACCTTACTTGATTCCCAATCTATAGCATGATTATTTTGGCTGGCGTGATAAAAAATGGCATTGTTAGTATTACAATTTCTGAAGGCATATTTGTGTTCTTTAATACGGTTTCAATATTTCTTCCAGTTTCTCCCACGTATACTAAATCACAACTTTTACAGGGAATGCTGTAGACACAGGCTTGTTCCTCTTTTGCAACGTTATTCCTAACCAATTTACTTTTCACGGTAGACGAATATTTGAACGCCAAAGCAAACTTAAAATCTTTCGTCAACGGTTTTACTCTTTCTAAGCCGGCAATGTAAGGCAAACTCACATATTGCTTTTGGTTAACTGAAGGTTCCCGAGGGGCATAAAAAGATTTTCTGGCTTTAAAATACGCCTTTCTGATAAACCACTCGGGATATTTTAAATCCTTTAAAAATGTTCCAAATCTTTGAATTTTCCGGGTCCAGCAAATGTGGGCTACAAATCCTGAGTGCTCTTAGAAACATGGAAGAAATAATTGAGCTTTTAACCCCTTCATCATGATATGAAAAATAATGAATGTACGAATTACAATGAGTAGGTTTTCTATTGACCGTGAAATTGGGCTTTCCGCTTTCGTTAATGACCAAAACATCTAGAAAAGGTAATTGTTTGTCGTTCTCCCATTCATATTTAAATTTAATATGTAAAAAAATAAAAAAAATAATAGAATCTGTATATTTAGAACAGGAAGATAGTTTTAAATTTGCGCGAATGTACTTAATGAAAATGCCCTTCCGGTGTCGGGAGAATGGGATCTAACCTAGGTGCGAATTTCTTAACGGTCGTTCCCTGGACTGTTTTTCCCTCTTGTTTTGGTTTATTCGTGTTTCTGTATCCACCCGAGGAGGGTGCCAGTGGGCGTCGAAACTGTTGTGGAAATAAACTCTGTCTATTAGAGTGGGTTTTTATTTTCATATTTTGACCTTCACGTAGAAAAAAGTGAAGTTTTTTGCATTAACTAAGTTTTGTTTACATTTGACGTCATAAACTTAAATTGCCACGTTCTTTTCAGCCGTTTTCTTTTCGTCCAATTGATTTGAAGTCAAATCGAGTCAATTTAAGTCCGCTGCGATCATTTCCTCGAGAACGCAAGAATCAAGATCCGACTAGGTTTGACTCGTATTTGTCGGTGAACCTTTGCGATAATCGGACGTACCTATATTTGCTTGTTAACAAAAGGTTCAACTTCTTTATTACTGAAACCAAGAGTGTGGTGTTGAAAAATTTTTCTGGGACTGCAGTTGAGATTAATCCTGCATTTTGGAATTATTTTTTGACAGGTATAAGATCACTTCAGTGTTTCCTGTACTTGTTTGTTAAAAGATCTTGGCAAGGCATAGGCCTTATCTAGGGTTTGTTTTTGGTGACGACTGTGGCTTAGCCCATCTCATTGGGCTAAGCCTCGCCTTAGTGTGCCCTATACCCTAAGCCCTAGGATATAGGTTATATTTACTTTCCTAAATTTTCCATCCAATCATGAGTAAAGGAGTAACTGCTAAAAGTACTAAAAGGTTATGGGTGGATGATTCGAAGACCCTTGAGTCGGCTCGCAGTGATGACTTGATGGATTTGAGTAAGATCATTAAGCAAACTGACCATGCTATCACTTCTTTTTGCAAAAAAAGTCTCAATGAAGTTGCTCAAAGATTCGATACTCAGGAACCATCTAGTCTTACTCAACAATTCCAGAACCGATAGATTCGACTATAGCAGAACTTAAAGTGAACGATTTCAAACTTGTTGCGGTTATATATAGGCCCCCTAATCAAACAGCTCATATGGACGAAGCGTTATATCGTGAACTAAAGAGAATAATAGGTAGTGAGCAGGCTTTAGCTATGAGTGACTTTAATTGCGCCAACGTGAATTACGATACAATGCAGGGAGACGCGGAAGGTAATCGTTTAGTTAATTTTCTCGAGGATAGCTTTCTTATTCAAAAGGTTGGGGAACGTACGAGGTTGGACAGTATTTTAGATTTAGTAATAACTACAGATAATAGGCTGATCACTGATCTTCAAGCAGGGCCGTTTCCTGGCATAAGCAGACTAAGCGGCTGCTTAGAGCCCCGCTGCTACCTGGGGGCCCCTAGACAGGTCATAGTTCAGTGGGAAAGAATAGGAATATAGCTGAAGTTGTTATTAATATTATTATTATCCTTATTATTATGCTTATTATTATTATTCTTATTATTATTGTCGTATTAATTAAAGTTTTTGTATGAGACAAATGTGATAAAACGGAGACAAACGAAACGTTTTGGTCGTTATGTGTAAATAACTATTATGAAATCTTATTTCTATATTATTTAACTTTATTCTTACTATATGCTTATACTTTCCTAAATGCTTAATTTTTCCAGTATTGTAAAACATTATTTCACTAATTTACTAATTATTAAGAGATTTTGTAACACTTTAAAACCTAGGATTATTTTCGTTATGTTTTCAAGTTTATTAATTCTTTTCTCATCTTTTTCAGATAATGTGAATTTTGTTGGTTAAAACCTAAATGGTCTGATTATTTGAATGTATTTGATTAACGTTACAATTATTATTATTATTATTATTATCATCATTATTATCATCATTATTATTATTTAGCAGATTAGTTGTGGTTAACTAGATGTGACTTCGTGCATCTTGGAAAATGAAACGACATTATCCATCAGGAGCTGAAAAAAGGAAAAAGAAGAAAATAGAGGAGGAGAAGCTTTCCAGTAGCACAGGTGAGATGTGCCACTTGTATATTCTTATGATTACAGTTCAGGCAAGTAGGTTAGGTAGACCATCAAGCTAGGCAAGTGCTCAGGAATCGTGTAGAGTAAGCTAGTCTCTGTAATATTTATAATATTTCGAAATGTGAAATTTAATGGATCACATCACCTCAAATTCTGTTCACACAGATCAATTATCAAACAAGATAAGAAAGAGTATTTTAGCAAAAATTAACAGACTATTTAATGTTATGTTCTTCTCAGGAGCACTACTAAAATATTTGGAAAAGCCATCTTCAGCAAAGCCTGATGAGCATCATGAGCCAACAGCAGGACCATCCTCTATGCAACCTCAAACACCAGTAGAAGTAGAACCTGATGAACCAACAAGTGGCCCATCTTCTGTTCAGCGTCAAACACCACACACAGGCATTTCTACTGAGCAATAAGAACCAAGATCTGCTCCACTGCTTGATCCGTATGACTGGCCAGTTGTCCTGTCAGATGCCTTGAAGATAGATCTGGTGTCTCGAGGACCATTTCAAATCAGTCCAGATTTCACATTCCCTAAAAGAGAGGACGGTAGAAGCTTTCATCACCATTACATGTACAGAACATTAATTAATGGGGGAAAATAAAGCGAAGCTGGCTGATGTACTCTAGAAGGAATGATGCTCTTTATTGCTTCTGCTGCAAGTTGTTTTCAAGGAAGTCGTACCAACTAATTACGGATGGACTTTCAGACTGGATAAACGTTGGTTCGCTTCTGAAAGGCCATGAAAATAGTTCAGAACATGCAGTTAACATGGCAACATGGAAGGATCTGGAACTGCGGCTAAAAACTGGGAGGACCATTGACCAAATTGAAATGTCATTAATGGAAGGAGAGCGAAGACGCTGGCGAGATGTTCTCACACGTCTTGTAAGTATAATCCAATCACTGGCAGAGAGAAACCTTGCTTTCAGGGGGTCTTCCTCTATATTGTACAATTGTTAGAAAATCTAGAAGAGGAAGAGCCATTGTTGTCCCAAGGCGATATGATGACTAAGCTGATTGATGCAGCATTACTTGTGTATATTAAATTAAGGTGTATATATATCCATCTCATAATTGTAAGGTTAGTGAAAAATTCACTTAATTTAGAGCCAGCATTTTTGGGCTCTTGTGGCATCATTTTTTCGGGGCGCTGCGCGTCATTCCTACTCGTTTGTTGAATGCGGCACTTACAGGGTGTGGTCTTATAGAGAGCTCTCTTGCAATTCAGTTTGGTTGTTTAGATACAAGATTGTTGCATCGTGCAATAGTGCAGGTTGTATTGTTGTTGCAAGGTTTAGAAAGAAGACCATAAATAGTGCCCCTTTTGTTTTTTATTTTAATTTTATGCAACTGAAGCCTAAGGTAGGCCCATATCGAGTCAGCAACCCTGAGGTATGACCTAATAGGACCTCCAAGTCCGTAAGTTTTTAGTCTAGCTTAACTTGGGCTGTAGGTTAAACTGGCCCTTCAGAGCTTGGCCGTTCACGGCTCAGCTGGGATTCTGAACCCAATAAAAATAACATGGTCCTTCGAACCGGATTCTAGCCCAAGACTGAGTCAGTGACTATTTTCCGGCAAAGTTCTGATTGTGCAAATTGTAGCCCAAGTTAGGCCTAGCCGGGTTGAGCATAATTGAGTTAAGGTCCCAGGGTAGAAAGTTTGGTCGCCCAATTGCGAAACTTGGCCACTCGTCTGTCGTTGTTTTGGGCCTATATTTTTACCGGTTTGGTTAATTTTGGTTTATTATTCGTAGGCGAAGGTTGCAGACTTCAGTGCGTCAGTTACCTGGGTGGAAAATTTGGTATTCCATACTGGTGGTTGGTCAGTACCCCAACCAAGCAATTCAGTTTATTTGAAAAAAACAAAATTTGAGTTTGATTAGTTTGGTTAAGTATTTTTGCCAATTCAGCATTGAGCCCAATTGTTGTTTGCATTGAAGATGAGTACAGCTGAATTGAACAAGTGTAAAAGAAGAAGCGCCTACAAAGGTCATTGCCACTATAGATTCTGCCATAGAGCAAGAGGATTTAAGCTTAGTGACTGCGCAGCTTTCCATATTAGAAACTAAAAAGGTTGCTCTAAGGGAAGTAAATGTTAAAATTGAGGCTCTTATAGAAGAGGATGAAATAGAAAATAACGTAATTTACTTTGAAGAGATTACTGATGATATAATTAAAGTATACCACAGAGCAAGAGAGTTTAGCAGCTCAGTACAGTGAGAGACCAGGTCTAATAATGAAACACAACCCTCAACAAATGGTGTTTGTGAAGTTAAGGTTAACAGATCTGCAGTTCAATTACCGAGGCTTATACTCAAAACATTTTCTGGGAGTATTCAGGAATGGCAAGGCTGGGCAGACAGTTTTCAATCAGCAGTTCATTCTAGTCAAGTGTAAAGTGTGGTGGAGAAGTTTAATTATTTGCAGTCCCTCTTGGAAGGGGAGGCAGCAAAGACAATAGCAGGATTAGCATTAACAGAAGCTAGTTATAATGTGGCTTGGGATATATTAAAGAAATGGTTTGGTAAGCCAGAGATCTTAATTAAAAGCTACCTCCGCGAACTTTTAGCTATACCTCCTGTTAATAATCCGGGACTAGTATGTTTCATAGACTGCTCTCGATTTTCCAACGAAATTGCAAACAAGGGCAGTCGATGACCCTGATTTTGTTTCTGCAATCGGTTTTCTTGAGAAATGATAAAGAAAAATGTTATTGGATATTGAATAAATTTATTTACTGAAACGACGCAATACACTCCAACATTTTTTTTTAATAAGTCCAAGCTGGTGTGGCGCTTACGCCATACAAATTCACAAAGGTACGAGTGAAGTTGGTCGCGATCTGTTCCGTATCGCAATTTGTTTGATTGTTTCAATGAATTCCACAAGCTTTCCACCTGCTGAGTGTGAGCTCCGGTAGATGGGTCGATAAAGTTCATGCTGTGGTTAACAGTGCAATGCGAATAGTTGTATCCAGCGAGTTGATCAATGCCCTCGTACGCCTTCCACATGTCACTCATGATCGTGGACCCTGGAAGAATGGATGCCTTTATACAGGTTAAGTTAGGTCAGGTCAGGTTAAGCTAGGTTAGGTTTCTCAAAAAAACCAATTGCAGAAACAAAATCAGGGTCATCGACTGCCCTTGTTTGCAATTTCGTAGGAAAATCGAGAGCAGTTCATGAAACATATTAGGTCCAATAATCCCAATAGTGTCAAGGAGTTACAGCAGTTATATGATGAATTTGAAGTTAGAATTAGGTCCCTGGACAACTTTGGTGTATGAATGGAAAGGTATGGTATAATTTTGGTCACTATACTGGAGTCTAAATTGCCTAGCTCAATTTTGCTTGAATTAAGTAGGGGACACTCTACAGAACATGTGTACATCCCCCTTCAGCAGATGTTAAGTCATTTAAGCACAGAATTAGCAAGATTAGAGGGAATTGAGTTTGCACAGTGGGTTGTTAAACAAGGGGACAAAGGCAGGCACAGCACCAAAGTTTCTACAAAAAGGAATAGCCCAGGTACAGTGTCAGCTCTACATGCATCCTCCGAGAATAAATTAAAGGGAATCAATGAATGCATATTTTGCGAAGGCAACCACAAGTCATATAAATGTGAGGTGGCTGAGGCTTTACCTGTTGAGGAGAGAAAGGACAGGGTAACTAAGTCCACAGCATGTTTTAAATGTTTGTTGGAAGGTCACAGAGCAAGGTTTTGTAAGTTTAAAATTTTGTGCCAAAAATGCCATGGCTGGCATTAGCCATTATTGTGTGAAAATACTCCTAGTAGGCCTACCCTTGAAGTAGAGACATCAGTAGCACATGCCACTGCTATGAAAGGGAGTAAAAGTAAAGGGGGATTATTACAAACAGCTGCAGCATTATTAATTGGGAATGATGGAGAAGCTACTGTAAGAGTGTTGTTTGATAGTGGTAGCCAGTGTAACTTTATTAAGACCAGAATTTCCAGAAAATTGAAGTTTAAAGAACTTAAGAGGGAAAATTTAAGAATTTCTGGGTTTGGGGGTTCCGTTCAAAACCGAACCGAAGTTAAGAAGGTAGAAGTTCTGGTTAAGGGGTTGTTACCACAAGGTCCCACTATCAAGGTCCAAGCTGTAGAGATTGAGGAACTTTGTGCTCCAGTCACTACTTGTTTAGATATGGCATGTGTCCAAGAATTGCAAGTTAAAGGAATTAATTTGGGCAATAATAAGTTTGAAGGAACAGAAAATATTAGTCTTTTGATTGGAGCTGACTATTACTGGGACTTCATCACTGGTAATATTGTCCGCACATCTCGAGGTCTGGTAGCTATTGAAAGTAAACTAGGTTGGATGCTACATGGTAGCTATTGCAATGAAATAGAGGTTAAAGCTCTTTTTGTTAAGATTGAAGAGAACAGCCATGGTTTGGAAAGGCATTTGAAAGCCTTTTAGGAACTTGAATCCATTGGCATAAAGGACAAACAGGAGAAGCAGGCAAGTACAGTGAACAGTGATGTTTTAGAGCAATTTGAAAAAGGGATTGGGTTTAGAGATGGTTGCTATGAAGTTGGCCTCCCTTGGAAGGATTCTTGCAAACCCAGTTCAAACCTTCAGCTAGCTAATAGGAGGTTGGAGACTTCATTGTACAGGCTAAGAGAAAATGAGTTGTTGTTTAATTGAATACAATGAGGCCATCCTAAGCTATGTAAGGGAGGGCTATGCTGAAAGGGTGCAAGGTGAGCTGGTGAGCCAAGAGGCACATTATCTGCCACACCATGCAGTGGTACGGCGAGACAAAACTACCACCAAACTGAGGGTAGTTTTTGATGGCTCATCCAAGGGCAAAGGTGGTGTGCCCTTGAACGACTGTTTGGATGCTGGGCCAAATTTAAATGCAGATTTATTTTCCTTGCTACTGAGATTCAGGTTTGATAGAGTAGCATTGACTGCAGATGTGAAGCAAGCCTTTTTGCGGATAAAGTTAAAACCAAAGGACAGAGATGCAGTAAGGTATCTGTGGGTGGACACGAAAGACTTGTTGGAAAATGAACCTAAGGTTCAAGCATATAGAATGAAGTCAGTGTTGTTTGGCCTCGGCTCTAATCCATTTCTGTTGGCAGCTACTATGCAGTACCATTTTAAGGAATATTCTGAAGTCTATCCTAACACTATTGAACACATAAGGAAAAATTTTTATGTTGATGATTTGCTGTGTTCCGTGGATAATACAGAAATGGCTAAACAGATATTCATGGAGGCTAGAGCTATAATGAGGGAGGCTGGCATGGAGCTTAGAAAATGGCAGACCAATCATTCTCAGTTACAACAGTTTATGAGTCAGTCCTGTGTAGTACCTGATGCAGCAGAAAGTATTGAGAATTCTGGTATTAAGGAGTTGTGGGCAATAGACACAAAGGTGCTAGGCATTGTTTGGCAGCAAGGAGAGGATTTGTTTACCTTCAATGGGAAATCTTTAGTAGAGCTGGCTGAGAATGAGACAAGGTGGACAAAACATACAGCTCTTAGTTTGGCTTCAAAGGTCTTTGATCCTCTTGGATTCCTGGCTCCATTTATGATAAAGTAAAAAATTTGGTTTCAGAGCCTCTGGGAAATTGGACTTGGTTGGGACCAAGAGTTATCTGATCATATAGTGGTAAGGTGGAAATATTTGTTCAAAGAATTGGCACATCTTGGAGACATTGAAATCCCAAGATGGTACTTTGGAGAGTTGAACAATAGCCCAGACAATTTGGAGCTGCACATCTTTTGTGATGCAAGTGAGGAAGCCTATGCAACTTGTATTTATATAAGAGGCACATTCACAGAGGAAGTAAGTTGCAGGTTGGTTGCTGCAAAGAGCAGAGTAGCACCTTTGAAAAGGCTTTCTATTCCAAGGTTGGAATTGATGGGTGCAGTTATTGCTAGTTGGCTTGCAGTTACAGTACAAAAGTCTTTGGCCCTTTATGAAATTCCAAGCTATTATTTGACAGACTCCACTATAGTTTGGCACTGGTTAAGAAGCCAGGCAAGGAAATGGAAACCATTTATTGCCAATAGGGTGGAGGAAATTCAAGCACACACACACATCCCAAGCAATGGAAGCATTGTCCAGGCACCCAAAACCCAGCTGATTTACCAACATGAGAAATTTCAGTGAAAGATCTTGCACAGTCAAGTTTGTGGTGGAATGGGCCAGAGTGTCTAAAACTTGGAAGTGAAAACTGGCCTTCTAATCAACCTATTGTAGGAGAATGCCAGGCTAAAGAAGAATGGGTGAGTGAGATGAGAAAATGCACTGTGAACAGTTGTCAAGTTATGCAGCAGGACCCCATATTGAGGCTTGAGGACATTAGCAGTCTGAAAAGGTTGTTAAGAGTGACAGCATGGGTATATAGATTTACAAACTGAGGTGACGTGTATGTATATATATGTATATAGTCTAAAAGTCACTAAAGAGTAAATATCACTAAATCTAAGCTGAATGGCAAGACGAAGCCATAAACGAACCAACGGGCTGTTCGTATTGCTTTGGTCTGGCCTAGACATGTTTTTTCCTATCTGACCTAATCTTTGGTGCTGAGTAAAATTAGGTGAGGAATCTAAGGTAACAAATCGGGTAGGAAGTTGTTCGTACTTAAGTATAGTTAGGGGTAATGTCTATAGCTTCTAAATTGGTAATGTAAGAGAGAGTTAGGTAGGCTGTTGTGGGACACAGGAATAAAACGGTAGGCTTCAAGGAATACCTAATTCAACGCACCGTAAGTGCTTTTGATTGTTTGCTAGAACCTAAGTAACCTAACTGGGGTGTCTACCCCACGCTATCACATTTGGCGACGAGGATGGGATTTGGCTCATTTGGTTAAATTTTGTTCATTGGGTTAAATTTGGCTCATTGGGTTAATTTGGCTTATTGGGTTAATTTGGCTTATTGGGTTCAAGTGGTTGTTTGGAAAATTGGATGCAGACTAGTGGGTCGTCCGATTTGGTTTGTTTGTGTGGGGAAGCTACCGTACTATAGCGTAGGTCCCGCCGCCCTAATTCTAAAACTAATTCCTACTCAGCCCTAACTCTAAAACTAATTCCTACTCAGCCCTAACTCTAAAACTAATTCTTACTCAGCCCTAACTCTAATACAATTCACTATTCAGCCCTAACTCTAATAAAATTCACTATTCAGTAACTAGACCAAATTTAAACCTAACCTAACCTACTTCACGTGAGTTGGTCTAATTCGGTTTTGCTCTAGCATGTCGGTGATTGGCCATATAAGCCCCTACGAAGACAATGGGGAGGACTTCGAAGCTTATGCCACTAGGGTGAGGTTGTTTTTCGAGGCAAATTCCATTCCGGATGCTAAGAAAGTACCTACCTTTTTAACTATAATAGGCCCTAAAACGTTTGGTTTAGTTATGGACCTAGTTTCTCCTAAAGCACCGGAAACTTGCACCTATAATGAATTGGTACAGGCCCTAACCGATCACTACAAACCCCGAGTAGTTCTCATCTATGAACGTTTCAAATTTTATTCAAGGCATCAGACGGGAAATGAAAGCATTGCAGAGTTTGTTGCAGGAATAAAAAGCCATAGCCGTACGTGTAAATTTGGGGACAAATTAGATGAAATGCTAAGAGATAGGTTTGTAATGGGTCTCAAAGAGGAGTCTACCCAGAGAGCCCTATTAGCCATACAGGACCTAACTTTTAGTCAGGCTGTAGAAATAGCTACGGCTAGAGAAGCAGCTGCTAAAGATGTTAGAGTTTTTGGAAATCATAGTAGTAAAGCCCAACACGTAAATAGCTTTAAATCTTCTAGGCCTGGCAGACCTAACGAGCCTACTAGACAGGCAAATAAAAGGTATGAGGCGAATATGACTAAGCCTACTAATTCTACTAAGCCTTCCAAGCCATGTACAGGGTGTGGAAAACACCATTGGAAGAAAGATTGCCCTTTTAAAGAAGCAGTTTGCCGAAACTGTAGTAAAATAGGCCACATAGCTAAAGTGTGTTTTTCAAAGAAAACAAAGGGTGAAAATTCTAATTTTAACATTTCTAGTATAAATCCTCAAAAGGGAAATACTTCGAACATTGGAGTGGAGTACCTATTCTATGAGCAGCAAAGTGGGAAAAATACAGGCCCATATATTGTAGAGGTAGGCCTAGATGGAATTACAGTTCCTCTAGAATTGGATACGGGTGCTGCCCGGACGGTCATGTCCAAGGTAGTTTTTGATAAGATTTTCAAAAACACACCTAAACTACATGCATCTAAAACGATTTTGAAGAAGTACGGTGACATACAAATACCTATTTGTGGAGAAGCATACGTCACAGTTACACTTAACCAGAAAACTTTGTCTCATCCCTTAACCCTTTTAGTGGTGGATGAGCAAGGGCCTACTCTACTAGGCCGTGATTGGATTGATGCTTTGGAAATGCCAATTGACAAAATCTTGCCAAGGGGTCAGGCAGATGTGCATACACTTTCATATCCATCTGACATAGACTCATTGTTAAGGGAGTTTTCTTCTATTTTTGGGCCTGAAGTAGGCAACCTAAAAGGCCATCAGGTCTGCATAGAAGTAGATCCTAATGTAACTCCGAAATTTTGTAAGGCTCGTTCAATTGCGCATGCACTGCGGGAGAAGGTAGATTTAGAAATTGACAGGCTGCTAAAAGATAAAATTATTGAACCAGTCACACACGCTAAGTGGGCTGCCCCAGTAGTTCCTGTACTAAAACCGGACAAGTCCGTGCGGTTATGCGGGGATTACCGTTTAACAGCAAATAGAGCCGTCCTTCTAGATTGCTATCCTATACCCAAGCCTGATGAATTATTTAGCTCTCTTGCTGGGGGAAAATATTTCACAAAACTCGATATGTCCCAAGCCTATGCTCAACTAAGTTTAGATGAAAACTCTAAAGAATTAACTATCATAAATACGCACCGAGGCCTATATAAGTACAATAGGCTATGCTATGGAATAGCATCGGCTCCAGGTATTTTTCAGAGGACAATGGACCAAGTTCTAGGTCACATTCCAGGGGTACTTTGCTTTCTAGATGATGTCCTCATTTCAGGTTCGACTAAAAAAGAACACCTAACTAGATTAACCACGGTTCTAAAAAGACTCCGGGATGCTGGACTTAAGCTAAAGAGAGAAAAGTGTTCATGGGTCACTAACGAGGTTTCATATTTAGGGTTCCGCATAGATGCCTCAGGCATTCATCCAACGGTGGATAAACTAGAAGCAATAGAAAAGGCACCACCTCCACAAAACATCACACAGTTACAAGCTTATTTAGGTCTCCTAAATTTTTATAGGAAATTTTTGCCTAATGCATCGACTTTCCTTGAACCCCTAAATAAGCTATTACGATCTGGGGAAAAGTGGAGATGGGAGAAAACTCAAAAGGAAGCAATTGAGGCTTCCAAGGACGTACTACTAAAGTCCACTCTCCTAGTGCATTATGATCCTAAACTTCCTCTCGTAGTTTCAGCAGACAGCAGTTCTTATGGAATTGGGGCAGTGTTATCTCACCACATTGATGGTGTAGATAGGCCTATCTGTTTTGCTTCTAGAACACTAACTGAGACGGAAAGACGATATGCACAAGTGGAACGTGAAGCATTAGCCTTAGTATTTGCAGTAAAAAAATTTCATTTCTATCTATGGGGTCATGAATTTAAACTAATTACTGACCATAAGCCTCTTTTAGGTTTATTTTCACCTAATAAAAATATTCCAGTTATGGCCTCAGGTAGGATTCAACGATGGGCACTGATTCTACAAGCCTATAAAATTTGACTTAGTACATCGGTCAGGTAAACTTCTAGGTACGGCTGATGCGCTAAGTAGGTTGCCTTTAGAAAATCCAAATGATTGTGTACCTATACCTACAGAATGGGTTCACTTGGTGGAGTTTTTGGAATCCACTCCAGTATCTGCAGTACAAATAGAGCAGTGGACAAAATCAGACCCTATTCTGTCTAGGGTCATCCATTTCTGCTCAGTTGGTTGGCCTACTAAGGTTGAGAGTGAATTACAGCCTTTTATTCAGCGTCAGTCTGGCCTCTCTATTCAAAATGGCTGTCTCTTATGGGGCCACAGAGTGATTATTCCAAATAAAGGCAGGTCGAATTTAGTGAAGGAACTTCACGCTGAACACATGGGCGCAACAAAAATGAAAGAGCTGGCGAGAGCTTATTTCTGGTGGCCTGGTTTAGATGGAGAACTCGAATCATTGGTTCGTTCCTGTCAAAGCTGCCTAGAGAACAGAGATCTCCCAAGGAAAAGTCCACTTCATCCTTGGGAATGGCCTACTATACCGTGGCATAGGATCCATGTTGACTATGCAGGTCCTATAAATAATACTTATTTCCTAGTCATGGTGGACGCCTACTCTAAGTGGGTGGAAATTTTTCCAACCACTTCCACGACTTCGGGTGTTACTATTCGCTTACTCCGTTCAGTTTTCGCTCGATGGGGTTTACCCGTAGTCCTGGTTTCCGACAATGGTACTTGTTTTACCAGTGAGGAATTTCGTTCCTTCGTCCACCTAAATGGCATTAGACATGTCCGGTCTAGTGTTTTCCACCCATCTACTAACGGTCTCGCGGAAAACATGGTCCGTACTTTCAAGTCGGCCTTGCGTCATTCTCGTGGGGAGGAAATGCAAGTGGTGTTGGATAAATTTTTGTTTAAATATCGAATAACACCACACACCACGACAGGGGTGTCTCCCTCTAAACTTCTGATTGGCCGGGGAATTCGTTCAGTTTTTGATTTGTTACGTCCAAACGAAATGTTACAACAACGAGTTTTACGCCATCAGGAAAAACAGAAGTTGTACCACGACACTAAAAGAGGGAGAGTTCTAGAAGCGAAACCTAATGATCCAGTTGTGATTCGCAACTATGGGGCTGGACCAAAATGGGTTCCTGCAACTGTGCAGGAGAGAACGGGCCCTGTTTCCTTCAAGTGCCAACTAGAAGATGGTCGTTCTATTAAACGCCATCAGGACCAGATATGGGAACGGGAAGTGCAGAAGGACCAGAGTCTTCCGGAAGAGAGAACTGATCCTCCGGAAAATGGTTCAACTTGCCCGCCTATACAGGTTGCACCTGATCCTACTACATCAACCCCGCTCCGCAGGTCGTCTAGGGTCCCTCATCCCCCTGACAGACTAAACTTGTAGGGGAGGAGTGAGGTGACGTGTATGTATATATATGTATATAGTCTAAAAGTCACTAAAGAGTAAATATCACTAAATCTAAGCTGAATGGCAAGACGAAGCCATAAACGAACCAACGGGCTGTTCGTATTGCTTTGGTCTGGCCTAGACATGTTTTTTCCTATCTGACCTAATCTTTGGTGCTGAGTAAAATTAGGTGAGGAATCTAAGGTAACAAATCGGGTAGGAAGTTGTTCGTACTTAAGTATAGTTAGGGGTAATGTCTATAGCTTCTAAATTGGTAATGTAAGAGAGAGTTAGGTAGGCTGTTGTGGGACACAGGAATAAAACGGTAGGCTTCAAGGAATACCTAATTCAACGCACCGGTAAGTGCTTTTGATTGTCCATTAAAGAAACTTTTAGCTAATGCTCATTTGAGCAAAGAAGAATTCTGCACTGTTTTGTGTGAAGTAGAAGCAATGGTGAACAGTAGGCCTATCACTTTTGTTTATAATAGTAAGCAGGATGCAGAGCCATTGACACCAAATCATTTTCTTTGTGGTAAACGATTAACATCAATCCCCAGTTTGCCAGAAGACTTGCAGCATATCCAGAGCACTCAAGGAGAGTTAACCAGAAGGTTCAAGTACCTTGAAGAGCTACATAATCAGTTATGGAAGAGGTGGCAGATGGAATACTTGACAGAACTCAATTATTACCCATCAGGTAATGTAAAGGGCTCCAATGCAAATTGTATCAAGGTGGAAGAAGTGGTAATGATTGGGGATGAAAGACCAAGGCAATGCTGGAAGCTTGGCATAATTGAAGAGTTGTTTGTTGGCAAAGACAATTTAGTTAGGTCTGCACTAGTAAAGACTTCAGGAGGAAAATTAGAGAGACCTATACAAAAATTCTCTGCTTTAGAAATCAGCAAAAACACGGATAGTCAAGATGAAACATTTGAGTTACAGCCTCATGGAGAAAGCTTGGCTAAATTTGCAGAAAGTAATGACAACAATGCCTCTTCAGTGGGGAGTGTTAGAAAATCTAGAAGAGGAAGAGCCATTGTTGTCCCAAGGCGATATGATGAGATGACTAAGCTGATTGATGCAGCATTGCTTGTGTATATTAAGTTAAGGTGTGTGTGTATATATTCATCTCATAATTGTAAGGTTAGTGAAAAATTCACTTAATTTAGAGCTAGCATTTTTGGGCTCTTGTGAGTTGTGACATCATTGTTTGGGCACTCTTGTGGCATCATTTTTTTGGGGCACTGCGTGTCCTTCCTACTCGTTTTTTGAATGCAGCACTTACAGGGTGTGGTCTTACAGAGAGCTCTCTTGCAATTCAGTTTGGTTGTTTAGATACAAGATTGTTGCATCGTGCAATAGTGCAGGTTGTGTTGTTGTTGCAAAGTTTAGGAAGAAGACCATAAATAGTGCCCCTTTTGTTTTTTATCTTAATTTTATGCAACTGAGGCCTAAGGTAGGCCCATATCAAGTCAGCAACCCTGAGGTAGGACCTAATAGGACCTCCAAGTTCTTAAGTTTTTAGTTAGCTTAACTTGGGCTGCAGGTTAAACTGGCCTTTCGAGCTTGGCCATTCCCGGCTCAGCTAGGATTCTGAACCCAATAAAATAAAAAAATATAACGACAATTGAGACAATGGCAACTTCTTGAAGGAGGTTGAGCTGCTTGCCAAATTTGATCCAGTGATGAAATAACATATCAGCAGAGTCGAAAGTGGCCAATATAGTCATTCAAGTTACCTAGGAAACATCATTCAAAATGAGCTCATTGGGTCCATTAGTGGGAAGATCTTGGATGCCATTGTTGCAGAAATAAAACAAGCTAAATATTACTTTCATTTTAGACTGCACTCCAGACATAAGCCACCAAGAACAGATGTCGATTATTATCAGAACTGTTAAAATGGGTGAAGTACCAGAAATAAAAGAATACTTCTTGGGCTTTCTTGAGGCTTCAGAAAATACAGGCCTGGGTTTATCAGTTCTGATTCTAAAGAGACTAGATGAACTGAATATTCACTTTGATGACTGCAGAGGACAGTCATATGACAACGGAGCGAACATGAAGGGCAAGAACAAAGGTGTTCAGGCAAGGTTATTAGAGAAGAATTGTCGTGTACTCTACGTTCCATGTGGGGCTCACACTCTGAATCTTGTAGTGGCTGATGCAGCTAAAAGTTCCACAGATGCCATCAGCTTCTTTGGCAACATACAAAAATTGTACAACCTTTTTGCAGCAGCTACACAGAGATGGACAATCCTAAAGAAGCATGTGAACATAACACTCAAGTCTTGGAGTGAAACCAGGTGGGAAAGCCGGCTTAAGAGCGTTGAGGCTGTGCGATATCACAGCCACAACATCAGAGAGGCCCTGTTGGAAGTCAGAAACAATGCCACAGATGCCATAGCCAGGACTGAAGCACAAGCACTTGCAGAGGAGGTAGGGTCTTATCGCTTTCAGATTTGCACTGTAGTATGGTATGACATTCTTCATGCAGTTCACCATGTGAACAAACTTCTGCAGTCTCCTACAATGCAGTTTGATGTGGCAGTCAACCTCCTCATAAAAACAAAAGACTCACTCACCAACTACAGAAACACAGGTTTTGTTGCAGCACGAGTCGTAGCTAGGGACATATATGAGGAAATGAATGTGGAGGCTGTGCTGAAGGAGAAGAGATCAGATCCACAAAAAAGCAAAAGGCGTGAAGCGAAAAGTGTAATAAAAAAGTCTAAGCGTGAATTTGAAATCTCCATAGCTTGTGACGGTAAAGAAAACCCCAAGCGATTCTTTCAATACTGTAATAGCTTGGGGTTAGTGACCCTGCCAAGTTACTAAGTTTCTAAACAACAAATAAAGGCACTTACTGGTGCGTTGAATCAGATATTCTTTAGGGCCTACCATAGATTTCCTGCGTCTCACAAAGCAGTCTATCTAAAGTCTCTAACTTTACTAATTTAGAAGCTATAGACATTACCCCTAACTATTATTATTTACTGACAACTTTCTACCCCCATTTGTCACCTTAGAAACATCACCAAATTAAACCTAGCACCAACGATTTAGTCAGATATGAATAACCATGCTCTCGTCTAGCCAAAAACAAATGAACAACCTGCATTGCTCTGTTTATCCTTTCGTGTTGGCATTCAGCTTTCTTTTAGTGACTTAGGCTATATACATACATGGGCGTCCGGAGGGGGGGGCAAGAGGGGGCAGTTGCCTTCCCTTGGAAATTTGTGTTTGCCCACGCAACGACTTCTATAATTCTACTGCAGCTCAGTCAGTGTTTCCACATTCAAGGAAATGTCGTTTACTTTACCTTTACTTTACCGAAGTGCCGTGTCGTTGAACTTAGAAGTGTTAAATAAACTATACTGAAAGATATAGTAATGGAATTATTTGCAAAGATCATTATATTGAGTGTTTTATTTATTTTTTTCTGTCGAAAACCTTTTGGTCAATTTCACTGAAACTTACACGATTATAGTTAATCATAGTATCATATAACATATAAAAAATGGACTTGACTGGTAGAAAAAAAAATGCACTGCGACCACTACGAGTAAAAACCGTCATCTCCCCTTATCATAGCCTGCTTTCGGTGCTAAATTTATGTACTTAGTATTACTAAGTACATAAATTTAGCACCGAAAGCAGGCTATGATAAGGGGAGATGACGGTTTTTACTCGTAGTGGTCGTAGTGCATTTTTTTTTCTATCTAATAAAGAACTAATAAGAACTAAGAACTAATAAGTTAGTTTTGCCCCCTCTTGCGAAAAATCCTGCGGACGCCCCTGTATACATATATACATACATACATACATCACCTCAAATATGTTAACAATAGAAATCCAGTAAAATGTCTTGGGGCCATTGAAAAATGTTAACGGAGATCTAGTTTCTGAAAACAAGGAAATGGCTACCTTGTTAAACGAATTTTTTATGTCAGTTTTTACTATAGAAGATGTAACAAATGTCCCTATGGTCATAGACATAATAACTTTTGATAATGGTAATATTTTAGATAATATTGTGGTTAGTGAAGCGAAGTTAATGCGCTATATTGATGAAATGAAAATGCATAAATCACTAGGGCCGGATTCCATATATCCCATACAACTAAAAGTATTAAAAGATAGCATTGTTGTGCTGCTAACAAAGATTTTCAATGCATCTATTTCTGAGGGGTGCGTACCAGATAATTTGAAGTTAGCAAATGTAACACCTATCTTTAAGAAAGGCGATAAAGGTGCAGTGGGAAATTATAAGCCAATCAGTTTAACGTCTGTTGTAAGTAAGCTACTGGAATCAATAATTAGGGGTCGTATAGTCAAACACTTAGAATTGCATAACTTAGAAATACGCAGCACGGTTTTAGGCGAAACAAATCTTGCTTAACTAATCTTTTAGAATTTTTTCAAAGCATGGTTGACATTTATGATAGTCATCGGGCGGTTGATGTAGTGTATTTAGATTTTCAAAAAGCATTTGACACCGTACCACACAAAAGACTCATTGAAAAAACTAAGGCTCATGGAATCAGGGGTGTAGTAATAAAGTGGATAGAAGAGTGGTTGCATGGTAGGAAACAGGGTGGTTGTTGATGGAGCGGAGTCGTAATGTAGCGAGTGGCATTCCTCAGGGTTCTGTATTGGGCTCCTTGCTTTTTCTTATATATATTAACGATTTAGATGTCGGCCTTGTCAGTACAGTTTCAAAGTTTGCGGATGACACGAAGCTGGGTGGTAGGGTGATTAATGACCAAGATAGAGGTAAAACCCAGGAAGATCTGAATAAAATCGTTGATTGGTCAGTCACATGGCAAATGAGATTTAACATTGATAAGTGCAAAATTTTACATATAGGTTCGCATAATGGTAATTTTGCGTATAGTATTTTGCGTATAGTAGGTCAGGGAAAGAGTTAACAAGCGTAGAGCAGGAAAAAGATTTAGGAGTTATAGTCACTGGTGATTTAAAAGTAGCGAAACAAAGTACAGCAGTGGTCAATAAAGCGAACAAAGTGTTAGGTTTTATAGTTCGGAATTTTGAGTACAGATCGCGCAATATTATAGTTCCTCTTTATAAATCATTAGTTAGACCCCATTTGGAGTACGCAATCCAATTTTGGAATCTGCATATGCGCAAAGATATAGACAAAATCGAAAGAGTTCAAAGACGAGCAACGAAGATGATTCCGTCGCTTAGGTCAAAGTCGTACGAGGATAGGCTTGAGGAGTTAAAATTGACTACACTTGAGACTAGAAAGTTAAGGGGTGATCTAATCCAGGTTTTCAAAATTATGAATGGGTTCAATAATGTAGATAGAGATAGCTTTTTCGAAATATCTCAATATAATAGGACTAGAAATAACGGGTGTAATGTGACAAGTAGAAGTTCGAGACAGCAGTTGCCAAAAACCTTTTTACACATAGAATAGTAAGTAGCTGGGATAGTTTGCTGGTAGAAGTAATTAGTAGCTTGTCTATAAATGTTTAAAAATTGATTAGATGTATATCTTGATAGATTGGGTATAGTTTAAGGTAGTAAAATTAAGGCTTTGTGGTTCGGAACCCATGTAAAATTGTAGGTCCCTCTCCGCCACCACGGAGGACATGCACAAAAGGGTGGCCCACTTTTCAATTTTTTTTGGAAAAGTATTGGTGATCGTGGTTTTTCCCATTATTTGGCACTATACTAGCACATTGGTACCATTTTCACAAAAATTGATCAATATTTAGGGGTCTCGCATCGATCTTGAAATTACTAGTTTTTTTTTTTAAATGCATACTTTTTAACTTTTTACTGAATCAAGATAAATCATTAAGTAGGGATGTTTTCTGAATCCTCTTAATGAGAGAAGTCGTTTGGTGTGCCTGCCAATGTCATACGACTAACGGTTTAAAGGTTGTGCCTGTATACAGGTAATACCAATGTGCTAGTATAGTGCCAAATAATGGGAAAAACCACGATCACCTATACTTTTCAAAAAAATGAGTCACCATACCCGGGCGGAATGTATAATGTATATAGGTAATTAGAAAATGCACTCTGCCTGTGCCAGGTACCTAACCTATTTCTTTTTTTGCAGATCATAACATTTTGAAATTCTGTCCGAGTTCCTTATCCTTTGTCATGGACAAATCGATGGCAACCATAACTGGAAGAACTCTTGAAGCTACAAATAGAGAGTCATCAACTGTCATCCTCCATCAGTGGTAGCAAATTGCCAACAACACGGCAGGTTTTGCAATACTTCAGTGTTATCCAGTACACTGCTAACAGGAAAGACGCATTCAAAGAAACCGTAAACAACGTCTTAAAGTTTTGGAACATGCCCCGCATTAAAACAATCACAAAGCTCAACTGCGAATGGAAGCTAGAGGCATTGTGGAAAGAGTGGCACTTACTCCAAAAGAGCAGAAAATGAGAAACTGATGCTGGAGGAAAATGGCAGAAGTTTTCGGATAGTGTGGACAAGCTGTGGGATATCGGAGCATCTGACACTGTCGAAGATATAAAGAAGAATCGACTGCTGTCCGACAAGGACAAGAAAGAAGACATTGACTTCTACCTCGATCAACGTGGTCCTCGGGTGGCAACGATGAGCGGGAATGATAAAGTTTTCGCTGTAAAAAGAAAGCTACAGGAAGGAAGAAAACATCTTCGCCAGGAGCTGTAAACCTCAAAGTGTGCATATGAAACTGGAGATGAGGCCATGGAGAATGATGATACTGGCATGTCAGGAGAGTCGGAGACAGAACTAGCGTTCCCCCTGCCGAAAGAGCCAAGTGTGTATGTCAATCTTCCTCGCACCTGATTATTGGACATGCGGAAATGATCAGCCACTTCCATGACAGCAGGTGCATTAAGGATGCAGCGAGGAATTTATCTAAATCTCTTAGATATGTATCAGTTGGAACTCAGTGTGAATTGTATCCAGCCAGTAGGTAATGCATCTTCCAAGGCTACAAGTAATACTTCTTCTAACACTATCATTTCTCCTATAAAGAGTTTACTCAGCTCATCCAATGACATCCTAAACTTTTCTATTTGGGATATAATCAATGAATACAAGAAACTTTCCGAATTGAATCTTTAACCTAAGGCAATTGTTACGTACCAAATTGGCCCTCATGCTTGGGAAACAAGGAATACCAAAGAGTCAAATAGATAGTAGGGATGGTTTTAGGATTCTCTTTGGAGATTAATTTCTTTTTACCACTTTTATTCATCATGTTTGTCATTGGAATTTGAGGGGTTTTCATAGAAGATATTCATTCCTTCAGACCTTGATAAGTGATCACAAACCTACTATCCTTGCTTTGCAAGAAACTTATCTTTGTCACAATGCTACTATTGGATTGAAGGGATATACTTGCATTTGTAAAGATAGGACTAGGCAGGGTGGTGGTGTCCTTCTAGGGCAGGGTTGGCAAAAACCCAACTGGTTTTTTGCTGGGTAGTTGGGTTTTTGCCAACCCTGTTCTAGGGAAACACAACTCCATCCCTTTTTCTCATGTTGAGATTTGTTCGGATTTTGAGATTGTGGTAGCCAGAATTCACCTTAGGTCAGTCAGTGTCTTTTACTGTCTGTTCCATTTATCTCCCTCCACATCTGAATCTTACAAGAAAGGAATTTGAGAGTGTCCTCTTGAAAGTGCCACAACCAGTCCTACTGATGGGAGATTTCAATAGCCATCATGTCTCCTGGGGTTCACAAAATAGTTGTATTAAGGGTAACTTACTGGCAGAACTGTTTACTGATCTGGGTTTATTTGTTTTGAACTCTCCAGTCCCAACTTATTGTGCTGAATTTAGGGACACTTTTCAAGCATTGACTTAACAGTTGCCTCTTCTGATTTATTTCAGCAACTATCTTGGACTGTGTTACCAGACTTATATGACAGTGATCATTTCCCTATTATTCTTGACACTTTTGAGTTGTTGGATTTTAAGAGGCCAAAATGGAAGATAGGTAGTTCTTTATTAACCTTTGAAGCTAATCTCTCTCTTCCTCCAGTTGATTTTTGTAGTTCTAAGTGCTGATGAAAATTGTTGTAATATATAACAAACTCACTCATTGCTTGTGCATCTAAATATATTCCCTGCTCTTCATCAACAGTGAACTTTAAATATAGTAAATACTGGTGGAATGATACCTGTGCTGAAGCTCTTCGAGTTAAAAAGAGAGCATTTAGGCTTTTTGTTGGTAATCCCATACAAGAAACATTGGTCATCTATTAAAAAGCAAAAGCATTGGCTCATAGGGTTGTCAGACTATCTAAGAGGAACTCAAGGAGGGATTTTGTACAGTCTATATCATCACATTCCACAGTGAGTGAAGTTTGGAATAAAATATAGCATTTTAGTGCCAATAGGGGATCTAGAGGTTCTTTGGTTTTAAAGTCTGAAGGTGTTTTATATGCTGATCCAGTTGATACTGCCCAGATTTTAGGCAGCAGTTTTGCAAATACCAGTAGCCTCCTTTTATATTGAACCTTTTGTCTATCATATGGTGGAATCTGGGTTTGTCCCTATTCATTTTAAATCAAGTGATACTACTTATAATGCTCCATTTACCATATATGAACTGGAAAGAATTCTTAAGGATACTAAACTAACAGCTTCTGGTAGAGATAATATTGTATATCCTTTTCTATCTAATATGACCCCACAAAATAAAGAAATTTTACTAAGGTTTTATAATTTTTTATGGTTACGAGATGTCTTCCCAGATTGTTGGAGAGTATTTTAATCCCTCTGTATAAGCCAGGTAGACCTTCTACTGACCCTACGTCTTTTAGGCTTATAGCATTAACAATTGTCTGTGTAAAGTTATGGAGAAAATGGTATCTTTTAGACTTATGAAATATTTAGAAGAAAAGAATGTTTTGTCTCAGTTTGAGAGTGGGTTTGGGCATAGATTTTCAACAATAGATAGCCTTGTTTGATTAGAAAATGATATAAGGGAGTCTTTTTTGAGAAATGAATATGTCTTGACTGTGTTCCTTGATATTGAAAAGGCTTATGATACTGTCTGGCATCATGGTTTACTTCAAAAACTGTATAAATCTGGGTTAAAAGGCGTCTTCCAAGATTTATCCAAAATTTTATTTCTAACTGCCGTATTAGAGTTTTAGTTAGAATCATATTTCCAATAGCTTTAATGTTGAAATTGGCCTCCCACAGGGAAGTATCCTAAGTCCAACACTATTTTCCTTGATGATTAATGATTTATTTGAAGGAATCAATGACAGTGTCAGTTATTCCATGTATGCTGATGACTGTGCCTTGTGGGTGGTTGGGGATGATTTGAATTTTCTGACATATGTGATGCAAGGTGTCCTAAATCATATTAGTGAATGGTCAGAGGAATGGGCCTTAAAATTTTTAGCTTCCAAATCAAAATGTTTGATTTTTTTCAGAGAGAGCATGGAGGAATGAGGAATGATGACTTAACATTATATCAGGAAATCCTGTTCAGTATGTTTCAAGTTATAGATATCTGGGAATAGTTTTGGATCAGGGTTTGACTTGGTCTAGTATATTCAATACCTGGAGGAAGCTTGTGTGAAAGCTATTTCTATATTAAATTTTTTTTCTAATTCAGTTTGGGGTTTAAGTAGAACAACTTTGTTGGTTATATAAATCCTTTGTACGTAGTAAATTAGACTATGGGTGTTTTTTGTACCATACCTGTTCTAAAACAAATTTACTGAAGCTAGATAGAATACAGTATATATGTATTAGACTGGCTTTGGGAGCTCTCAAATGCACAAGTTGATTATTTAGAAGCTGAAGCAAACATTATGCCCTTGCATTATAGAAGGAAACTGTTAGGTGCTAGGTATGCTACTAAAATGTTAAGGTTTGATTCACACCCAACTAAAACTTGTATTAATAGATTTTATAATTTTCAATTTTATAGACTATGCCCATACCCAATAGGCCGTACCTTTTAGTGGCTGGATCAAGGATTTTATTCACCAAGTGAGTTTAACTTTTGATTTGATAGCATCTCATCAAAGTTCCTATTTAATTTATCACCCTGTAACAGTGAGTTTTGACTTTTCTATTCATACTGTACCACTAACAACAAATTGGCTTTTGCAAATGTGCTCCAAAGAAGTTTTCTGGAAAGGGTAGAAACTTACAAAGAAAGAGGATACTTATCTGTATATACTGATGAATCTAAATCAGAAAGTGGCACTGGATGTGCATTTCTTTGGGATGGGGTGATTAAGGGTTTTTGCCTTCCAGAGCACTGTTCTTTATATTTACTGCAGAATTGTATGCTATACTACAGGCTTTAATATATATTTGTCACAACTCAGACCTTACTGAGTTTGTTGGTTGTTCTGACTCCCTTTCTTCCCTGAAAGCTATACAGTCCTCTTCTGGGCATCATATAGTCATTCAGATTATTGAATTACTCAATCAGTATAATCTTGGTTATCTTTCTATGGACTCCTGGTCATGTTGGTATCCAGAAGAATGATATTGTTGATGAAGCAGCACGCATGGCTTGTAATCTCGATGAAGTTCAGACCATCCCTTACTCTGTTGATGAATTTATGAAGCCCATTTCACATTTCATTCTCTCTGAGTGGCAACAGGAATGGTCCTGATGCAATGGACTCCTTCCCCAGATGGAACCTGTCCTTTGGAAAAGGATGCCAGAAAAGAATCGCGGGAGTGTTATCATATTGACCAGGCTTAGGTTGAATTGCTCTTAACTGTCCCAGGGACATTTTTTGATGCAACTTTATTTAAAAGGTGTGGTACTTGTAACATTCAACTCGCCCCAGAACATGCGATCATTCATTGCTCTACTTGTAATTTTCTTAGAACTGATTTCATTAACTATTGTAATGGCAAAGGAATTTGTTTTTCTTATGGAAGTGTTTTGGAAAATGAATTTCCATCATCCTTACTTTTGACCTTCTTAAAGGAAGCCAATTTATCTAACCTGATGTAGGTGTTTATTGTTTGATGGTCCTTTTGTAGTAGCTATAGTATTACTCTTTTACTAACAGGTTCCTTTTTCTTTTCCATCATATGTGTTGTAGAGTGGAACCCTACAACTGAAGTGGTAGAGGTCTTTTTTCATTTCCTTTTTAGTCTTGGTGCCAATAATCCAGCAGGGTTGCAGCACCTTAAACAGAAATAAAATAAAAAGCTTTGACTCTAGTTTTGTCAAAGCCAGTCCAAAGGTCTGTCTAACTAGACTTAGGCCTATTATTATTTACTAGAGAATGCTGGAGTTGAGCTACTTTTTTGTTAACAATTTGTCATCTGCAGAGTCAAAGATATTTCAAGAATTCATTACATTATTTAGACCCATATAGGCCTAGGCTATAAAAGAAAATATATTTTATTGATATTAGAAGATTATGTTCAATTTAATTTATCCATTTATAAGCATTAAGTAAAGAATTGGCCTTCACCTTAACAATTTTGGGCCTATATCACCCAAGGCTATTGTTGCTGTGACGAGCTTGAATTTGAGAAAGGTCTATTAGCAGACTAATTTATAGGTTAGTCCTTATTTAGTTTTATTGTGGCATAGATTCATGATAAACTACAAAGTAGTTACCCCAGTTACAAATATAAAAATTCTTATAAACTGCAAAAAGATCTTGATAGATTAGTGGCCTGAGATAGTTAATGGCAGGTCAAATTCAATGTTCAAAAATGTGAAGTCATCCATTTTGGCATAAATTATCTTTTAAGTTATAAGATGCAAGGAAACTAGGTATTTTTTTTACAAGAGTACATTACAGGCTTTTGAGGAATTTTGGAATTTTAGGATAGGTTATGGTTAGGTTATATATTAAAACTATGTTTTTCCAATTGTTTTTGATGTTGTTTGAATGAAATTAACCTTTGGGTGCCGGTTAAGTGTGCGGTCTACCTACGATTTGGCGGTCTACCTTTTAATTGTAGCTTCTTATCTTGTTTACTAATTGTTTGTTTACATCCCATTGTCAATCGCCCTTGACGATTGGTTAGGTTTAGTCATGATATTTTCGTTAGTGTTAACGAAAATATCATGATTAAACCTAACCAATCGTAGGTAGACTGCACACTTAACCAGCACCAACCTTTGTTCAAACTTCATCAGAAAAACATAGTTTTGATTTAGCCTGTAATGTACACTTGTAAAAATTTACTGGAAACTGTTTACAGAATGTTAATCAGGAAAAAGATCTTGACATTATAGTTAGCATTGATCTAAAATTTCATAAGCAGTGTGTAGAGGCTAAAAATAAAGCAAAATGCTAGAGCAGAGTATGTGTTAGAACCTTTCACTAGTTAGTTTTTCATCAGTAATATTCACAGCAAAAGTAACCTAACCTAGGCCTAGTTAGAAATAATATCATTATCAATAGTGGTAGGTACCAAAATTTAATAATTTTGAAAATAAATATCTTGATAAATAGGAATTTCTGCCAAAATTAGTATAGAATTGTAGGGTTTCTGAAGTTTTTCACAAAACCCCACATTCAAGCAATAGGCTTGGACTAGGTTCCTAAGTTTCCTTATTAATGGTCCAGCTGTCCTTTGGTCCCATTTGTATTTGCTGTGGGCCAATCCCTTGTATTTTTCTCAGTGTCCCTACCAGTAATTTGTTAAGTTTTCCTCATTCTTTCTAACTAGTCCAGCAGTGGATTAGTCATTGCAAGGGTTTTCAAGTTTTATCTGGTTCTCTGGAGTTTTGTTAGGCAAATATTGTTTAAATCTAAGAATTCTCACAAGTTTTTCTCTCTCTCTCACAGAATTCTAGTTAAATATTAAAGGTGTTATTTAGCTACAAATTATTTGATAGCAAGTGCTCTGGACATTGTTTGCTCCTGGAAGATACAGCATAAATTACTGTTGGAAAGCCTGTTAAGGTATTTTATTTGTTAAGCATATTATGATTCTTTATCAGAATTTATTAGACATTAAAATTGCCCAGAGTATCATTAATGATTAAGATAATTGTTAGATAATGATTGGTATTCATTTAAATTGTAAATAAGTATGGGCATGTGTAATATATTTAGCTTGCTTAGGATTAGACACCAGAGTTTTGATTATTGCTCCAGCTTAGAGTGCCTGCCTGAGTACCTTTCAGCTGCAGTTAATCTAATCCTATCATTTTTGTCACTCATTAGGATAATCAGATATAGATTGTTTACTAGTTTAGCATTATTTGTAACTAGTTATTTAACTTCAGGGTCATTCCAGCTCAATTGGTACAGGGATGGTCAGGTGACCATCTCCGATTTTCTTCTAATTTTCAGGGTTGATTCATACACCATTCAATAGCTTAAATCTAAAATTTTAGCTTCCTCAGTCAAAAACTTTTAATTTTATGGTCACTTAAATGGCCTGCACCTTCGACAAAAAATGCCCATGTTGGGCTTGATTGGCCAATGCCTTCATTTTGAGAGGCCTTGAAAAGTGTCTTTTAATAGGAGTAGAAGCTTTAAATTTGTCATGCCAATACAACTTCTGGTGGGCTTTTCAATTTTGCAAGCAAAAAGGCTGTGGAACAAATAGTTTCTAAGTTACAAGGGCTTAAATATGGCTCCATTTTGAAGCTTGCATCAATTCCTCCCACTTTTACGACTCTACCATTTTCAAAAGTTTTAGTTCTACATCAATCACAGCTGTTTTAATACTCCTAATAGTCTCTGTGGGTTGTAAATTTATGAGTGAAATAAAAAAATAACCAAAAAAGGATTTATTTCTATTTTTAAAAATTTCCAAAAGTTGATATTTTCACAAAATTTGCAAAATTAACATCAACTTTGGGGCTTAATATAAAGGTGTCCGAAATTAGTCAGGGAGTTGATACTTCTAGTAAAGAAAGATACATTATGTGTAAAAAAACAAAGTGCTTTTTGTGAAAAATCTCAATTTTTTGCAAAATTTGTAAATTTTTAAATTTCTATTTATGACATTGAATTGTAATTTTACTTCCATTTTATTACTTATTAAGTTGATTTACAATTGTAATAATATGTAAATAAGTCTAAAACATACAAGAAATTTAATATGTCTGTCAAAACAACCAGCGACTCGAAGGGCTCTGGGTAGCTCATTTCGCTTTGTATATTCTTATAAATGTAAAACATGATGGTTAATCATTAATGTCCAGGCCTATTTTATAGATCATGATCTTTTATTTTCAGAAAATTTAACTAGAGCAATTAACTTAATTTTACTGCCTGTAATAATGGCTTATTCTAATCAAGAATCAAAGTGCAGCTTTGGTATGTACTTGGATGATCCATGTCATGAACACAGACTCACCAGGAAGGTGGGTATGTATACCTTACATGAGCTGACAGATGAAACAAGGAAACTGCTATTGTGGAGAACAAAAGCAACTGTAATCAACCCAAATAGTGCTACTGTATGCTACCACCATGAAAAAATGTTTGGAATGCATTACCAACAAATGCAACGTAGCTGCCAAGATCCATGGAGAAATCATCGAAAGAAGATAACAAGTAAATATAGGTACTAATATATTTATATTTCATAAAGAAGTTTATATTGTAAATTGTAACCTAAATTAGCTATTTAATTTTAATAGGGTAGGCTATATACTGTGCTACTGAATGCATATGTTTTGAATATTTTATACGAATAGCCTATAACCAAATGTTGAGGTTTTAAAATTATTTTCCAATGTGTTTAGAGTTTACATTACCCTACTTTATTTGCAGAATCACTACAAATTATTGACAAAGACATAGCAACTAGACTGAATCTGATACCAGGACAGAAACTTTGCTCAACATGCTTCTCTAGAGCCAAGACGATTGAAGATGAAAAAGACTCAGGTAGTGATGAATATGTTCCAGAAGAAATAGTTAAGGAGACATTTGACGAAACGTTAGGTTCACTAGAATGCTCACCCATTAAGTATGTAAGAGCAAGAGATCGAAAGTTTTACGCGAAAAGGAAACTAAAGCAAATTGAAACATCAACAAAATCAAAGCTGTCAAAAGTACTTCATATGAAGCCTAGCATTTTGGATGAGGAAGCGGAGAAACCTATAGAGAGTGAGGAAGAAAAGTGTTATCAGCATATGATAGAGGAACTGAAAGAAAAGTGTAAAACTAGTACCAGACAAGAAAAGATACAAATTCTAACACTCCTTCCAATTGGTAAAACCTGGTCCAGAGAAAGAAATGAAATTTGAAGTGTCAGCCAGAATGGTTAATGCTGTGAGGGCCTTAAAGAGAAAAGAAGGTATCCTTCCTATAATGAGAAATAAAAAGAGTAGCAAGGGTATAAGCGATGAAATAAAGGAAAGAGTGATAGAATTTTTCCAAAACAATGAATATACTAGAGAATGCCCTGGTAAAAAAGACTACAAATCAATAAAAACACCACAAGGGAAGGTTCACAAGCAGAAAATACTGTTGTTGACAAATATCAGAGAATTATATACGCTTTACAAAAATAAATATCCAAATGACAAAATCTCCAAATCAAAGTTTTTTGAACTGAGACCAAAATGGTGTATGGGTGTGGGGAGTAAAGGATCACACAATGTATGCATTTGTGAAATACACCAGAACTTTAAACTTTTATGTGAATCACTCCCCGTCAAAGTAGAATTAAGAGAGTTACTAGGGAAAATAGTCTGCAACACTGAAACCAGAAACTGCATGATTAATAACTGCAAAACATGTCCTGGTTTAAATGAATTACGGGATTGGCTTCTTACCATTTTTGAAAACAATGATTATGACATGGATGATGAGTTTCCTTTAAGCAGTGGCTTCATACAGACCATACCCAACTGGTCACAATGACAAAAAGTGTTTCGAATGTAGTAGAAGACATATGTGAAAGTGCAAAAAAGTTGAAAGTACACCATTTCATAGCAAAAGCCCAATCAAAATATTTGTCCGACTGTAAAGAAAACCTCAATGATTCTACAGCATTAGTGCTTGTTGACTTCTCTGAAAACTATAGTTTTATAATTCAGGATGCCGTACAAGGGCATCACTGGGACAATACCCAGGCTACCTTGCATCCGGTAGTCTGCTATCAAAAAGTTGATGGTGAACTAAAAGTTACAAATTTTTGTGTAATATCAGATTCACTTACACACAACACAACTGCAGTTCATTCTTTTTTATGTGAAGCCTTGAAATTACTTAAAAGTCAGAATCCTAAACTAAAACATATTTGTTACTTTAGCGATGGCGCAGCAAGTCAATATAAAAACTATAAAAACATCATTAATTCAGTGTTACATGAAAAAGATTTCCAACTAACATGTGAATGGAACTTTTTTGCCACCTCTCACGGAAAGAGCCCCTGTGATGGTGTTGGTGGCACCGTCAAAAGGTTAGTTGCCCGGGCAAGTCTACAAGCAACAAGTAAAGGTCACATCACCAATCCAAAAGAGATGTTCGATTGGTGCAAATCTAATATTAATGGTATACAATTTCTGTACATTGATTCAGCTAAAATTGAGGAAAATGCTAATTTATTTGAGTTAGAAAAAAGGTATTCCTTAATTAAGACAATCCCAGGAACCTGTTCATATCACTGCTTTAGACCTTCATCAACAGGCATTAAACTGTACAAAATTTCTAGTGATGAAAATTTCTTTAACGTACAACTTTCCTTCCTCAATGCTACACAAGAAAATGTGGCTTACCAATATAAACCTGGTACATATGTGGCCTGTTTCTATGAAGGTGACTGGTTTGTTGGAAACATAGTTGAAGTGTGTGATACTGAGAAGGATCTATTAGTAAATTTCATGAAAAAGAATCCTTTTAAATGGCCTGAACAAGAGGACGTTTGCTGGATTCCATTCCAACATGTTTTGTGTTCAATTGAACCACCTACAGTTGCTGGGAAAATGGGGAGACAGTACAAGTTATCAAATGATTGTTTATCTAAAATTGAGGAGTATTTTAAAAAAAGCCTAAGTAACTACAGACCTGTATCAAGCTGAATAATAAATTGCCAATTTATGGCTGTGAGGCCATGGAGTGTTGAAGACAATCAGACTTAAAGCCTGAGTACAATAATAAATTCCTGAGTCAGTGTCTAAACATAAGAGTTATTAGCTATATATAAGTTTACATACGAATTTACATAAAACAACACATATTAAAAAAAGAATATGAACTTATAGCCAATAATTCACATGCTTAAAAACTCAGGAATTCATTATTGTATATAGCTAAGTACTGTACACTTGTATTAAGGGAAGTAATACAACAAAGCTACTTAAATTTAAGGTTTTGTACTGAAAATGGTGGTTACTGCTAGTTTATCTGTACTAACTGCATAATTTAAATTACTAGGAAGTGCTTAAAGAGCAGTAGAACACGGTTCTACATGATTTACTTAGGTAGATCCAAGTATTGAGCCTACAAGCTGGTCCATCTGTTGTGTTAACTGCAAATGTAGTAATAATCTAGGTATATATTATGTCTTTTTTATGAGTAAAACTTATTTAGATAATTTAACATTTGTGAATTAACTTACCAAGTAATAAAATGGAAGTAAAATTACAATTCAATGTTGTAAAAAGAAATTTAAAAAAAATTTTGAAAAAATTCAGAATTTTTCACAAAAAGTACTTTTCTTTGAATAGCCAAAACTATATGAAGGAGTTGAGTTGAGATCTATTCCTTAATATGTTTTTGTACACATATGTATCTTTCTTTACTAGAAGTATCAACTCCCTGACTAATTTCGGACACCTTTATATTAAGCCCCAAAGTTGATGTTAATTTTGCAAATTTTGTGAAAATATCAACTTTTGGAAATTTTTAAAAATAAAAATAAATCCTTTTTTGGTTATTTTTTTATTTCACTCATAAATTTACAACCCATAGAGACTATTAGGAGTATTAAAACAGCTGTGATTGATGTAGAACTAAAACTTTTGAAAAGGGTAGAGTTGTAAAAGTGGGAGGAATTGATGCAAGCTTCAAAATGGAGCCATGTTTAAGCCCTTGTAACTCACAAACTCTTTGTTCCACAGCCTTTTAGCTTGCAAAATTGAAAAGCCCACCAGAAGTTGTATTGGCATGACAAATTTGGAGCTTCTACTCCTATTAGAAGACACTTTTCAAGGCCTCTCAAAATGAAGGCGTTGGCTGATCAAGCCCAACATGGGGATTTTTTGTCAAAGGTGGGGGCCATTTAAGCGACCATAAAATTAAAAGTTTTTGACTGAGGAAGCTAAAATTTTAGATTTAAGCTATTGAATGGTGTATGAATCAACCCTGAAAATTTGAAGAAAATTGGAGATGGTCACCCAACCAACTTTCTGAAATCTGTATCAGTTGAGCTGGATTGACTCTTGAGATTTGCTTGTTACTCATGCTTGGTTTTGTATTGCTTACAGGCTGCTTAAATTATGTGGGATTATGTTTGTCATGATTGTCATTCATATTTATTATTTTCATTATTTTTTATTTTAAGTTATTTATTTTTGATTCTGTATTCATTCAATGATCAATCTATTCTTACCAGTGATTAATGAGGAAGTCATGATTCCAGTTCTTATTTGGGTGTTGATTGTGTTATAATTTATTATTATTGGTTAATTTGTACCCTGTGCATGTAACTAATAATTTTGTGTTTAGGGAACCAGTGGGAAGTCCACCAATTAATTAGCTCAACTAGTCCAGACACGTCAGGTTTGGATTGTGGGTCCAACCTAGTTGGAGCCACAAAGTCCATTGGGGTTGTGTCAGCTACAGTTGACCACTCTGGGTCTGCCTCTGCAATTAGGCTTGTGAACCAGAAACTATTATCTTGACATTTACTTAGAAATCTGGTCACAGGGTCAAGTTTGGAGTGTAGCTGGGCTGGGATGAAGTTTCACCTACTTTAAACAAGCCATTTCCTGTGCTTGTCTCCCATTTGCTTTCCATTGTTTTTCTCTGCTGAACCTCGCTAATTATTGTTTGTTTTCAGAGTTTTTCTGTTAATTCTGACATATCGCGTGTTGTGTGCATTTATACTTTTATATTAAAAATTGTACTTATTCCAGCCATAATAAAAGGGATAAAAAAAGGTCAGTCAGTTTATTTCTGTCAGGTTTGCCTTGGAATTCTGGTTCCTTTCTTGGACCTTGAGTGATTGGGATTGTTTTCCTGTGAAGATAAAGATCTAATAAATAGATTCTTGGGAAGTAGATTAGTTAATGTGTGGATTGAACCTCACTAATCTCCTAGAAATAGACAGCTGACGTGAGAGAATCTTGACTCAGAATAAGAAGTTTATTTGTTTATAATTTATAATTAGTGTAAGGATCAGAACTAGACTATAAGTGATTGGTGGTGGAGTGCAGTTTGCGTAGGATCCAGAACCTAGAGTGTGCATACTAAGAAAGTTGGGTGTAAGGAAAACATACCCAAGAAGATACTATAGGATACTGAAGAATACTACTCCCTTACTTGGACAATTTATTGTCACAAACCCAGAAACTTAAAAGGGTGCTGGGTGGCTTGAAGACACTTTATACTTGGGGACTACAGCCTCACTGTATAAATATCAATATAGAGTTTGGTGGATGTGTTCTACCGAATCTTAACCTAAATAACTAATAATGATAGGGGGTTAAGCACCCCACTACACTGTTACTGCTTTTAAACTCCCTGAATACTCTCCCCTTATTTTTAATCATTTTAGCTATTTGTTTATTCCACCACAAAGGTTTCCTAATCTTGTTATTCCTAATAGTTCTGAAAGGAATAAATCTACATTGTATATCCTCTAAAGTTTGTTTGAATCTCGACCACATCTCGATAGCATTTTTATTGGCATAGTCACTGTTCTACATTATCCCATAAACAAGGAACTAGAAGATCTTTGTTGGCTAGATTCCTATTTAACTCTATTTTAAAATGTATGATAGAATGGTCACTATTTCCTAATGACTCTCTGACCGCAAGTTTCTTAATAATCTCATAATCATTAGACAGAACCAAATCTAAGATTAATTGATTGATTGATCCTTAGTTGATTTATCTACAAATTGCATTTGAAAGCTATCATTATAGCACTTAGTGAAGAAGTGGCCTTACCAATCATTTCCTTTTTAAAAAGCTCCACTGTATGAGGTGGATTTGAAATTTCCCACAATTAATGTTCTATCATTACATCCTTTATTATTTCCTGAACCATACTCTCATCAACTTCCAGTGTTTCACTTGGGGGTCTATAAAATGCACCAAATGTATTCTTTATACACAAATATCAACCCAAATTGATTCTACCCTGTCATCTAACTTAATACTATTCTGAATTGAAGTTAAATCATTCTTAATATATAAGATGAAACTGTTCCACCCCCACTTGCCTATCCATTCTGTGATAAGTACCGTATACATTGTACAGCCATTTAACTTGTACACTGCTCTAGTCACTGAATACTGCATGACTAATCCATGCCTCATTAATACAAAAAATATCCAGATTTTCAATCATATAACTGAATAGGTTTTTTTTTTATTCCTAAGACTGTGCATTTGTATAAAAACACTTCAATCCCTCAGTTTAACTGTTCACTGCTATTAGCTTTTACTGATGTGCCTATTCCTGACATAATCCAGTCTTAGGACTGGAGCAGTATTGTTAATTTTACATATAGCTACCCCAATGATTTATGCCCTCTATTAATCTAAATTTGTCTTTCAAAACCCCAAAGAACTTGGATTGTCCTCTAAATGTCTGCCATATAAAGCAGTTCCCTTTCCATTGAGATGTAATCCATCCTTACTATAAAAATACCTCCTGTAATTAAAATTATCCCACAAACCTATGAACTTAATTTCTTTGCTACACAGTTTCTTTACATTATCATTTAAGTCTAAAATTCTACTTGTAAATTTCCTGCTTACCCCCAACTCTTGGTAAAATACCCACTAAAAAGCACTTGTTCTACTTGTCTTTTTAAATTATCAACCAATTTTCTGTACCATACCCTTAACTACTACTGAATTGGTATTTAACTTAAGTCTACAATCTCTATCCTGGCTTGTCAAATCATGCCTCCCTGCACAATAATTTGAGCTCAGCTTTCGGGCAACTTCTTCACTACCTCATCAATATTAGAAATATAACCTGGAATGCATAATCTTCTGAGAGATTTTTTTCCCCTTATTGCAGAATTCATTTTCCTGATACTGGCCTAGGCCTATCTGATGTTTACCTGAGAAGCAAGTTAGACCTAGAGCATTACTACAGTAAAGAAATGGCATCTAACAGTTGCAGTTCAGACAATCTGTCATCAGTATCAGATTCTCTTGTTGAGGCTATTGTAAGTTAACAAATACTTATTGCATCTTTATAGTATTTAGATTTTAGTTAGATTATTTGGGCTAAAAGTTTTTTGGGCTGGTAGTATTGAATTGAATAATTGTTCATTTATTTATAACAAAGAATTTATATATTTATAAAATAAAATTTTACAATTTTTATTGGTACAATAATTTCAACATAAACATAAAATAAATAATTGTGAAATTGGACTATTCACTTTATTTAAAGATAGTAATCAAAACAGCCTTGGCTGAAGTATTATATTACATGTAGATGGCTAACATGAAGCCACATGGACCTATTATGATTATCTAAGTTGGAGGAATGGAACTGACACTTTTCAAGTAAAAATTATTCGCATAAATTTCTATAAAATACAGAGTGCAGCATAAGTTGGTTTACTGAGAATAATAGAATCACCTTGTGAAGAATAATATTTATCATTTACTACAGAAATTATTCAGTGTCCTCAATCATGTTCAATACATATGGTGCATCTTTGAACCACTGAACAACAAATAGGGCAGCACAGTTCTTTGTTATTATTCAACATCTCAAACTTTTGGTGTATCAAAGTCTTCATGTGATCGAAGTCCTGAGGTTTCTGGCCATAAACTCTATCTTTGATTATACCCAACATTGAATAATCACATCAGTGATTATTCAATGTAGGGTATAATCAAAGATAGTCAACAGCCAGAAACCTTGGGACTTCGATCACACACTGACTTTGATACACAAAGAGTTTGAGATGTTGAATAATAACAAAGAGCTGTGCTGCCCTATTTGTTGTTCAGTGGTTCAAAGATGCAATGTATGTATTGAACATGATGGAGGACACTGAATAATTTCTGTAGTAAATGATAAATATTATTCTTCACAAGGTGATTCCATTATTTTTGGTAAACCAACTTATGCCACACCTCTATATATGTATTTTAATCTATAGGGCCTATAGGATTACAAAATGATAGCTAAATCTTTTCACTAAAATTGTGAAGGTCACAATACTCAGTGAAATTTCAGATGTTAAATGCAGTTTGGAGACAGTTCAAAACAACTTGATAATATTTAAAATTAGGGTAGGTTAGGTAACTAGTAATTAGGGCCTATGGATTGTCTCTAAACTGTCATTTTAGCCAGTACCCAATGAATCAGGATTGGTGTTTGGGGGGGGGGGGGGGGTTACAATTAATTTACTTTTGTATATCAAATCTTAATATATGACAGACACTGCTGGCAATCATACTCCTATTATGAATTACTTATAAATATATAAAGTTATAAGTTATTAAAAAATCAATCGAAATTAAATTTTACTTTTTAGTTAAATTTAAGTTGTTACACTTTCCTAACTTACACACATTAACTTCATATTGAAAATTAAAATGGGTTGTGGCTTGCGTATTATTATCAGTGAGAACTAAAACATTTTTATTTTTTATCCTTTTTGTAACAGTCCTTTAAACTTCCCATAATGTTGAATGCATTTCTTAATTCTTATCCCCCTTACCCATATTAAACATTTGTAAATAAATATTAATTCTGCAGCTTTCTCAGTGCCAAGTCTGTTTCTTAGTTTAGAGTGAATGATGCTAAAAGAAAAAACTCATTCAATAGTTTTTGTGGTAAACAGTTTAATAGAAAGATCGATCATGGAGGAGTCAATAGAATGACTCAGTAACTACTACCAGACAAGAAACATGACCTTAGTAGCAATTTTGCTAAATATATACAATAAACTAAAAAATCTGAATGCTTGGGACTGAAGGCCAGTTGGACCTTTTGAAAAAATCCAGATTTTTGAGAGTGGTACTGAAAATATACTAACTATACGGTAGTATATAATAAGTACAGTAATAAATGTGTATCACATACCTACTGTCGAGTAGGATTCTGCATTGAGTAGATTTTGGAAGAAACTAATGGCCCTTATTGTATACATAGTACTTAATAAAACTTATGATAATACAGTCCTTAATATTATTTAGTAGTAGTACTGATCCTCCCCAGGTTATGTAAGCCTCGACTTACTCAAATTTGACTATGTAAATGTTCCCATAAATCCCCTCCGCATCATCTCCAAACTTTTTTTAATAAAATTGCCCTTAATTGTGTTTAAATAATGACTGGAAAGTGCCCAAGTGAACGTAAGAGTGCAGGACAGTACAGTATTTTGAACTACTTATTTATCTTTCTTTCCTATGCTTTTATTGCTACTATACTCTATTTAGTTTTTAATTTATAAAAAAAGTATTTTATCTTGTGTTCAATGATTATCTATGGAAGGGTCAATTCTAACTTGCAGAAAAATTGACTTAAGTAAATCCTTCAGAAGCAGAACCCTTACGTAAGTCAGGGACTGTCTGTATATCACACACAGTACTGGTGCCAATGTTGTACTCATAATATCTCTTTGCTTAACACCATGTTCAATTTTATTTATTATTTCAATTTCTTGTTAATTGTCAAAACAGTATGCTTATGTTTTGTTGCTTTACTGCTTGATGATGCTTTACTAGACACTTTTAATGTCTGATGGGTTAAAAAAATAAAAAAAGTATTGAATCACTTTAAATTCACTGAAGAAACCCTTCCAGAATGACATCAGATGTAAGACTGAGCTGAATGTAAACAAACTGCAGCCATTTAGATAATAACTCACTGTGTGAAAGACTCAATGACTAGCTGGAAAAATTTTTGGATTTTGGAGAGTTTACTATATTTATGATAGGGGGCAAATTCTGCTTTGAATTATGAAATGTTTGGTTATGTTGATGAGTAATGTTTATTTACCCATTCCATTGCTGCATCATGCTCTTCAGCATTTAACATTTTTACTCTAAGAAGGCGCTGCAGTATTTTTACAAGATAATGTGTTGGTGTTTAGGCAAAGGCCATTTGCTTTTTAATTTCTCTCTTACTACATTGTGAATTCCTTTTTCTAAGAGTTGCTTTTCTAACTCTTACCATATTTGTGCTACCCTTCCAATATCATGCTTTTCTCTCTGAATGTTATCTAATGCTACTGTGATGCCTTCAGTATTTTTAACATATCTTGAGTGCATCAATTGATATTTGTATTCCTCACATTCCTTGTAATATTATCATCCAATACATGTCATTTCTCTCTATCACTCACTGCTGCAGTTATAGGCCAGTTGTTTAAATATGACTGTAAACAATCAGCTAATTTGATCCAACATGCATCTTGAGGTACAACAAGTGCAGGTCCACCTGCTTTTCTATAAGTACTGTACCAAAAGCAGTATGATTGTTACTGAAATAAATATTGTAACTATGTTCTTTAATATTTCCAATTTCAAGATCTACAAATGTAATACCCATTTTCAAAAAGGGTAGTAAGAAGGAGGTAGGAAATTATACGCCTGTTAGTTTAACATCATTGGTAGGAAAGATACTGGAAAAAATTATAAAAAATAATATTCAAGATCATTTAGAGAATTTTAATCTTATTTCAAATTTACAACATGGATTTAGATCAGGAAAGTCTTGTTTGTCTAATCTCTCAGACTTTTTAGAGTTTGTCAATGATCAGGTAGATAATAGAAATGATGTAGATCTTACTTATTTGGATTTTAGTAAGGCATTTAATAAAATCCCACATAGGAGACTTCTATATAAATTAAAAGCTCATGGAATATTGGGGTTAGTTATAAATTGAGTAGAAAAATAGTTAGAAGACAGATAACAGAGTAATTTTAAGTGGCCATGAATCTGGGTGGCAGAGAGTGAAAAGGGGTACCACAGGGATCAGTTTTAGATCCATTACTCTATATTTTATGTCTAAATGATTTAGAGAAGGGAGTAGGTAGTGTGAAAAAACTATAGGGGCTATGGGTTGATTGCCTGTTACCTCTCATCTGTTGGAAATTTCCAGCAGATTACAGTGGAGAGTTAACGACAAAACCCTACATTTTTTTGTTAGAGAGTTATGTATATGTAGGTCTTCAAAGGACCTCTTTGTTTATTTGCCTTCAGTATTTGTGCTGCCTAATGGTAAACAAAGAAATTACCTCGCCTTATTATTTCGTTGGGCCTTGCTTTTGTTTGTAGGGCGCGATGATCTCTCTTGGTTTATTTACTATAGGCATTCACTACACTTAAATACCTGAAGGAATAGGCCTATCCTTTTTATAGTTATTAGGTTTTATATTATGAGGATTCACTCAGAACTTATAGGAAGATAAAGGACATCTTCCTTGCTTAAAGCATCGCTGTAACATAAGTAAGCTTCAAGCGAGCCGCTAATATAAATCTTCATCTTTTATTATTTGCTGATTTTGCAAAGTTCATTGACTCTTCTCTTGAAGTAATTTTCACAAGTCAGCAATGGAGAATTTTGAATACAAAATAATAAATTTGGTTTTCTCGTTGTCATGCAGGCCCAATGCCTACATATGGGGTTCTATGTATGTATGGCAATTATTTTCATTCCCAATAGGCTATATTGCCAATCCTGAGGCAATTTTTAAAATATTTAATTCAATTAATTAATAATTTATATTTAATTAAGAAGTAAAGGTACCACATATGATACTATGTTGTAAGTATGTATAGTTTTTCCATAGGTAGTAAAATTTCTAAGTTTGCAGATGATACAAAGTAAGCTAGTTGCCCCAGTTACAAATATAAAAAAAATCTTATAAACTGCAAAAGGATCTTGATAGATTAGTTGCTTGGTCTAGTAAATGGCAGATGGAATTCAATGTTCAAAAATGCAAAGTCATGCATTTTGGTGGAAATAATGAAAATTTTAGTTAGAAATGCAAGGGAACTGGTTAGAGGATGTTAGACAGGAAAAAGATCTTGTCATTATAGTTGGTAGTGATCTGAAATTTTCTAAGCAGTGCTTAGATGCTAGAAATAAGGCAAATAAAATGTTAGGTGCTATTGAAAATGAAAAGGTTTATTGGCAGACTATAGTCCATATGACAAATATTATTAATACAATGACAGTTCATATACTAAAGATAGAAATATATACAATTGATTAGAAATAATACTGTAATGTCGAAGTTAAGTGGAGCTACAGACAGACGTTTTTGTACCAAGAAGTCCATCTTCCTAAGAGGAATGTTAGTTACAAGAGTAAGGAAATACTCTGTAAATTATATAATTCTTGTTAGACCTCACTTAGAGAATACTGTATTCAAGCTTGGTCCCCTCACCTTAAACATAATTTTGATATGCTTGTAGGTGTGCATTGTAGGTCAGTCAAGCTTTATACCTAACCTAACCTAAGATAATTGGAATACAAGGAAAGATTAAAGAAATTGGGTATGTTTAGTTTTGAGAGATTTTTTTTTTTTTTTAAAGTTCGGGAAGAACTGATTCGCCTCTATTTAAAAGGGCATATCTCGGCAGGAAAAACAAAGAAAAAGTGAGAGGAAAGACAGAGGAAAAAGAAAGGGTAGAGGGGACAGTCAAAATGGAAAAAGACCAAGGACTGCAGGGTCGAGCCCCATCATCCTTGGGTGCTAGGGCCGGGAGGGCGCACGTGAAACCTCCAGGAACAAGCACGTACAAATGAGCACAAAGAGCACTCAAGAGCACGAGCTTATCACCCCCTTGCGGGGTGAGAGACATTGTATGAGTGGAGATATGATACATATGTTTAAAAATGTTTTCAGGATTGGACAGTTTAGATGCAAGTACTGTCAACTGGGGATACTTGGGACAGTGGGGGTAACTTGGGACATTTAGTTTTTGAGGCTTCAATAGCAGTTTTAGATTAAAAAGGGCTGAATTTGGGGGCATTTTTTGTTTTACATACAGTATAAAGTATCTAACTATAAATATGAAGAAGGTCAATATATAATATATGGCCCAAGTTACCCCATTGTCCCAAGTATCCCTAGTTGATGGTAACTTTTTGTTAAGAGTCTGATGGGAAAACTTCAGGGCATAAACAAAAAAATTAGAAAACAGACTTGTAGACTTGATCTACAAAAATACTTTGTCATAAATAGTAGAATTTTGGGATGACTTAACTAAGGAGCCAAATTTAAGAAAAATTTGGTTGCTTTCATGAATGAAAGAAACAGTTTGTAGATTGTAAATAGTGTATATTCTTAGATTAAGTTATGTCGGCTACTTTGTAGCTCTGTAAATAGTTCTATGCTAATTAGCTGACTTGAGATTGACATTTTGCACAATTTTCTTATAAAATATAGGTCATGACTTGGATAACCTCAATAGCCCCCAGTGGCTTCATGTTTTCGAAATGTGATGTAACTAATGTGAAGATAGGCCTAGGCATAACTGTGAACTAATGTAAACTATAATAGGCATGTATAGTTTTTCCATACATCTTTAACTGATGAAACTTCATACATACATGCATGGACACAAATCACTATAAAAAAAAGTGGGGGGGAGGGGGGGTTATATTTGGATATCAAAATTAATGGAATTTTAGTATATGCATTTATAATAGTAACAATAATAATATAAAATAATAAATATAATAATATTTATTCATGTATTATAATTCCTCTTATTACTTTGGAATACAGTTAGCCTACTAAGAGTTCCTAATAGTTCCCAAACAGGGGGGGGTACAATTGATACTTTGTCCCCAGCCTTCAAAAAGTGGGTGTACATGTACCCCCCTGTCCCATAGGGATTTGCGCCTATGCACGTATGTATCATCATAAGATGTGTTACAAGCAAGAGCCAGGTTCTTGCACCAAAGGTCAAAGTCACAAATGTTAGGAAGGGACATTGATGATGTTCTGACATAGTTCTAGTTTAATTAGTCTTATTTGTGTTCTACTAATGTTTTAATCTTGATACAGAAAAACCCAGATCATGTGCAATTCCAAGAGATAAGAGAAAAATATTTTGATATTCTAGAACGCCTTAAACAATCATCAGATGGAGCTGGGGATGGAGGATGCACAACAGATGAACTGAATGTGCAGATAGTTCAAGTAAATAAAGTGTTTGAGAAAGGTTTGTTATTAAAGACATTTCATACAATATGAAAAGATTTCTCATTTTATACATGATTGTTAACATTGTTAACTTAGCTGTTCTGTAGTTACCCATTATCAAATAACACTTAGTTAAAACATTTTCAGCAATGGAATTTGTATGTAGGTTATGAATTGAATATTATTTAATACAACTTCTTAAAAACTACATGGAATTCTGTATTAAGACTGTAATTACTGTTGGCAAAAAATTAACTATATTAATGTAGTTTATATTGTTTTCAGTGAAGAGAACAGATGAAGCACGTTTAGATGCCAAAGTATTAAAGCAAGTTGGAATTTTAGGGAAGGCAAATATTGAAAAAACTCAATCAAGTCTATTAACATTTAAACCATCTGAATATGCTGATAACCTTGTGAGTTAAAAACCAATAACATTATTTTTAAATCTTAAGTAAAGTATAATTTTGGTGTCAAAATAGCTAATTTAAGATTCACATTTAATATTATGTATAACTTGTAGCTATAACAAAATAAGTTGTTAATGCTAATTTTGAAAAGTCATCAAAAGTAAGATACAAATAAAGATTGATTCTCATTTGTAGGTTACCATTTTTATTGCTAGTGAACTTTGTATTTGGGAGTTATATTTTGTGGGTTGTAAAGGCATTGCAAAGCAAGGTTTTGTGAAACCTATTCCTGCCATTGTCATCTAAGTGAAGCATGGTTTTTTTAATTTAGTAACTAATCATAATCTCTTGTGTGCTTCTTGGTAGGTTAATTTTATGAACAATGGAGAATCAGTCACAGAAATATTTGAAGCTGAGTCAGTCTCTCTACGAAGGTAAGTGTATTTGTGTGTATATTTATTTTATGAAGGAAGGACCAAGGGCGAATGCCCACAAAAAGGAGATAACCAAAATTAAGGTTCAGAGTTTTCAATATAAACACTGGACACTGCATATGAAAGATTGGAGGTCATAGGGGAAAAGAGGGATTGAGGAAGATTATTCCAGAGCTGACTGGTTGAGTAGATGAAAGATTGAGAATACCTATTAATCCTTGCACGAGAGAGTTGGACAAGAAAGGTATGAGAATGTGTCAAAAGTCTAGTGTCGCAAGCTCTCCTTAAAGGAGGAGGCACACAGCTAGAGAGTTCAGATCAGAAGAGCAGTGTCCATTATAATAGTGATAGTAAAGAGAGAGAATATTGTGACGGAGAGGGAGGGATTGAAGACAGTCAGTAAGAGGCTGGAAATTGATGAGATTAAAAGCCTTTCATTCCACCCAGTCAGAATGGAAAGAAGTAGTAAAGTTCTTAGAGGTGTTTGGCTAGGTGCTAGAAAGAGTGAAAATTAGAATTAGATAGGTTTCACATTTTTGTCTGATGAAGGAATTTTTGTGTTGAAAAACAAAATTTGCATGATTCTGGGCAGAAATATAAACAGAGTGAGAGTCAGGAGTTGGATGGTGATGGTACCTTCCGAAAACCATCTCTCTTTTTTAGGTAACTTTAGAAAAAGCAAAGTTAAGAGACTTTTTTTTGCATTCGCATTTGGAAAAGATTATGGAATGTGCGCCTCCATGCCAGAGAGAACAACCTCCATGATGCGCTCAGTGCACTTGGAGGAGCACCTGCCACAGAAGCAGTTATCATTCCATGGGAAATCAAAGAAGTCCTGCCTATGAGTATCCCAATCAGTGGCACCAAAGTGTAAAAGGCACCTCCTCTTTGGAGGGTCCAAAGGCTGAACTAGAGTAATAAGACAGGAAACAAATATAAGATTGTGGTCGGAGGAGCCCAATGGAAAAGAAGTTGGACAGAATAAGGAGGAGGATGAGTGATAAAAAATAAATCCAGAATATTGGGCCTACTTCTAAGGCAATCAGGTATACGAGTAGGGTGCTGTACAATTTATTCTAGGTCATTCAGGATAGAAAAGTTGTAAGCTAATTCACCAGGGCTGTTAGTGAAATGGGAGGAAAGCTGAAGGTGGTGATGAACTTTGAAATCACCTAAAATAGGGATTTCAGAGAAACGAGAGTGGGATCTACAGAAACTATAACAAAGACCCTAAGATCCACTCTAAGGTTAGCCTGAGAGAATGAAGAGAGTTGGGGGTTAAAAGAAGAGAATAAGGGGTTAAGTAAGAGCAAAACCTATCATTCAGAAAAGGAGAGAAAGACTCGCCATCATCATCCGCTGGCCACTGCTAACAAGTCAGAAAAATAGTCGAGGAGAATAGGAAAGGGGTGAAAGATGAAAAGAAGTAAAATAAGAATGCTTACAAACCATGCAAACACAGACTTAACTCAAACACTGTCATACCATGCAAACTACAGACATGCAAGTAAGAAGATAAGAAAAGAACAAAAAAAAAAATAGTATGAAGAGTATAACAAAAAGTGGGTTAGTTTACCTACGAGCTACATCTAAGTTCGTTAGTCTTTTTTTTTTTCAGCATATCACACGCTGGCATGTCACACGCTGGCATTAATCGTCATCAGACTCAAACCTTGACCATTACCCCCATAGCTCCTGTTGCTAATTGTTTTATTATTTTAAACAACGTTAATATTTTTAAAATGCCTATCTAAATGGTTTTTAAACATATTAATGCTGGTAGAGTTCAGGATGGATGCAGGAAGATTATTCCATTTATCATTTACTTTAAATGTAAAAAGTTTTTAGCGATGTTAGTAATGAATCATCTGCCACGTAATTTAAATCCGTTATTACGAGTATTGTTGTTATCGAAAATGAACAATTTGTCAAAATTTACATTATCAATTTTATTAACAATTTTGAAAACTTCAATAAGCTTCCCCCTTAATCTCCTAGTTTTGAGTGAATGCAAGTCTAACTCTTTAATCCTATCTTTGTAAGACTTGTTGCTTAGTGATGGAACTAGTTTTGTGGCGCGTCGCTGAACCCTCTCCAACCTATCAATATCCTCACGCAAATATGGGCACCAAAACTGAATGGCATATTCTAAGTGAGGCCTGACTAGGGACTTGTGAAGGGGCAATATTGTAATCTTCGATTTAAATTCGAAATTACGCGCTATGAAGCCTAACATCCTATTAGCTTTTGCGCAAGACTCCAGGGATTGGTTCCTAACTTTTAAATCCTTAGATAATGCATACGCCTAAATCTACCTTCCTCGTCAATACACGCTATCTATCTGTCATCCATCGTATATGTGTAATTGTTGTTAGGAGAACATATATGCAAAACTTTATATTTGTCTACATGTCTAGAATGTGTTCCACTTTGGAAGTGAGGTAGTCAAAGAGTTTTGGATAGTCAGTAGAATTAGTAGAAAGGTCGATGGCACAGATGTACTTAGTTTGAAATTGACATGTAAATGTAGATAGAGGGTGTAAAATTTGGAGGATTCAAGTTTGGGAATACGATAGCAAGCTAGGTCATTGCGTACATATACGCAAGTTCCATCTTTACAATAAAATTGGGTATGCTTTAAAATGAGGTGCATAGCAAATCTAATTTTGTGAATCAGTAAACCATTGAATTTATAAAATTGAAGCTGCAAAGCTTTTTTTCATTTGCTAGTAGATCATAGTTATTTCTCATCATTCTTTTGGAATTATAATTTTTTTTTTTTTATGCAGGAAGGAAGGCCAAAGGTTATGGCATTTATGGACTTCTTGAAATTTATATTTATTATATAAAAATGGTCATAAAATATTAGCTTTACAAATTAAGGTTGATGTTGAGTCTGTTTTATGGTTGGATAGGTGACCATCTTCTGCATTCAAATAATGTATCAACATCAGTTTCAGAGCCCACATAAAGCTGTATGTTCCCTGTCACTTAACCTTTACCATTAAGAAGCTGGCTAAACAACCCCAAACCCTATTACAGTTATGAATAATTTTATGAAATTGACATTGTCCTATACTTTGTAAGAAAATGTAACACCATATCCCTCTAAGTGAAGTAAAGACATTGGAATCATTGGTTAAACTACCAATGGTGCTGGCTACTAATAATCTAGGAGTTAGCACACTGGGCAACGTTCATCTGGTATGATTGCTATGCCACTTTCTCTCCCTCCTTACTGTTTATTATTAGTAACAAGTAAATGTTGGGTTATGAACTGCTTTTAGAGGAATAATAATAATTCTCATCAAATATGGACATAAAGGATAAAAGATCAAGCTCTATGTCCAATCAACTAGATATTAAAACATTATGTACAAAATGTTAAAATTGACAGAAAATCAAATGATTATGATCACCACTTTCTTGGTTTTTAATATAGTTTGATTTTTATTTTAAATAAATTGTGGTGTGCCGATTAATTGGCATCAGCCAAATTTAACCAAGTCTCTTACTGATTCCTAGAAATTTTAAAATTTTCAGTACAAAACAAAATCCATATTTATAGAAAACTGAACATACAAAAACTGCTATTTATGATAATTTATACTCATTTCAAAGTGTAATTGCATAAAAATATTTTACATTCACGAGAAATGCAAAGCTTAATTACATTTTCTTAACTAGCTAATCCCTAAATATTATAAACTATTGTAATCCCTTACTCTATATTAATAATAATTCTGTATTAAGTTGTAGAGGAAGGTGAGGCAACTTGGGACCCATAAGGAAATCCCAATTTTGTCGGCATATAGTAGTATTATTTGGTCCCATTAAATACAAAAACATTTATCTTCACTTCCTGTTTTCCATTCTGTATCACTTTTTATAGCATTCTAGCTTTGCATTAGGTGTAATTAGAATTTGAGAAAGCTGTTGCAATTTTTCAGTTAAAAATATCGTGGTGCAACTCAGAACCTGGTGTTCCATTTTGCCCCTTTTCCCAAATTTCAGACACGACGATACGTGAAATTAAACACTGATCCATAAGTAGCCTACACACAAAAAGCAACAAAATAAGTTCTTACAGCTTTGGTATTATGAATCAAGGAAAAATTCCCCGATGATAGATGAAATAGAGGAAAAATGAGACTTTCTAATTTTTTCAGAGCTGCGTGGTGCAACCCATCCCATACCACTGTCTCAAGGCCACTGATCAGTGTTGGCACCGATGGAGATAGATTAAAGCTAGATGGCAGCACTGGTTTGGGCTGTAGAGGTGGTGTTCCGAGTTGCCCTACCTTCCCCTACTTTCCCCTACTTTATAATTTTTATATTATACCATTTTATGGTGATGACTTTATTTTAAGTATTTTAATAATTTTATTAACCCAAATTGTATAGCCATTTTTCTTATTCAAATAGCCAACCAGGGCTTTGAAATTTTAATGAAAATTTCATTGTTTACATTGTTGAAGAAGAAAAATACTTTAGATATATAAAGAAAACCAATTACTTTAAAATATTGGTATTCAATTTATGAAACTAAACTAAAATCATTTTATCATTTTACTGAGTAATAAAACTATTTAACATCATTTAGCTATGGTATAAGAGTAATAAATTCTGATACTCAATATTATGGAGTGAGCTGATAAAAAAGCACTTAAAAAAATATGAAATTAAAAAATATGAAAATTAAAAGCTTTCACATTAGGTTAGTAAAATTTATGAAGCGAATTGATTTTTTAAAAATGTAGGCAAAGAATTGGCATCAGCATCGGCTAAATTTTGGAATCCGTACATCACCAGGAATAAGAAATGTGGTGTGTTTACATGTAAGTTTTTAAAATAGGAGTATGCTTCAAAGAACCCTGCAAGAAACTTTTCGGTGGTGTTAGTAGTTAACATCGCTGAATATGAGTCCATCGTCTCCGGGTTTGATTCCCGGTGATGGCAGGCAGTGTGCAGCTAACCCAGCTGTTCATCCTTTCACACAATAAAAATTGGTTGGTAGATAAATGGGTACCCTAGGTAGCCTTGTGGTTAAGACGCTGGGCTGCTGATTGGGAGGTCATGAGATCAAGTCCAGGCAAGGACTTAGTAATTTTTGACCACCCGTGGTGTGTCATGGTTCAGATTCCATGTTAAGATATAGGTCTAAGGTGAAGCAACAAGCTTGACCTTGTTAGAATGAACAATTCGGATGGAAGCAAAACCAAGGCTAATGAAGGTTATATGAACTTTGAATTATATAAAACTTTATCCCATGCAGGTTATCGGAATCAATGTCTTATCTCTACCGCTCCACTTATGGCTTTGAGCCCCTTTATGGAGCCCTTGATTGGAAACCCCCAGAAAGACCAGCGCCTCGGGCACAAATAGACAGGGGGGAAATGAGGAGGCCAGTTGTCAAAAACGCCATTGAAAGGGTAGGCTGCAATGCATACATAAACCATGCATTCCTCTCAGTAGATGTCCAATAAATTCCTATTGTAAGACCCATTTTGGATTGGCTGCATTTTATATTTTAAACTGATACACTAAAAGGGAAGAAGGAAGTGCGAATAGTAATAGAGTATATTAATCTTTTCTCGATTCTTTTAACTTTGGTAAACAAAGGCACCTGTCTTGATCATAAATTTTCACTTTGCTGCCTTAGAAGATGCTTAAGCCATTCTTTTCTATTCATGATGTTCTCATCCACTTTATTATTTTCATTATAACAAAAGTCTTTATTTATGTAATTTCATTCCTGTCAGATGTCCAACACAGTGGCATATCCTAATCGGCTGCTTTTGTTTATCGCACTTATGATAGATATATATATATATATATATATATATATATATATATATATTATTTATTTATTTATTTATTTATTTATTTATTTATATTTTAAACAAATCACTATAAAACAAGTGAAATTGACAATTAAATGAATATGTTCATGGCTACAATACAGAGCACTCGCAGAAATGAGCGATAAACAAGCCAGCTGTAGGTGCTCCTTGGTTGGCTGATATACCCTACGTCATCATCCCATAGTCCCACCATAGCCTCTGGTACTCGCACAATTACTGTGGCTCATCTAATAACATAGTTATTTCATCGGCACTCTCAAAATTGCAGTAATTATTGTGTGATGAGCTTTTTGAAGTAATGTTTTAATATTTACTAAATTTTTTAATTCTCTGAGGTTGGTTTACTGCCAGTAAATGCAATAACACCGAGAACACGCCACTGGTCCAACAGTAAAAATAAATAAAAGTTTCGAATGATAATTGTTCTTTTATGACACTTCATTGTGTTATTTGAAATTCTTATTAATTCTTTGCATTGTTTAATTGATAAAAGCGCTTCATTAAGCTTTAATAATTTTACTTTTAGTTTTTCCTATGTAACATCATGTTTGTTTTTGAATTTTCTTTTAAAAGGCAGTTAGGATAGCTTCCTTCATCCATTTGTGAATGCGAATGAAAACCTGAAATCTCGGTTCACAAATTATATGTAATGGGAATATGTTAGTTTTAACAACTCATTCTCCATATTTTTTTTTAAGTAATTGCTGGTTTTGTATTATATATAGGCTGACCATATTTCCTTGAGACAAAAATGGGACATTGGGATGGCAAAAAAGGGATGGGGGTTATGTAATATTCTGTATTCATGAAAAAGTAAGTACATAAACATATTGAGCTTACAATTATTCTTCAGTGACAGGGATGGCCAGGAAATATTAAAAAAACGGTACTGTCCCATTCAAAACGGTACGTATGGTCAGCCTAATTATATATGAATGCATAATAATGTCTGCAAGAACTTTGAATGTGTTCATGTGTGTTTAATGAATATACTTGCCTTGGGGAAAGTTAATTGTTGTTAGGCCTATCTTTTTCTCATGGATTGGCTAGTGTGTATTTACTGGATTTTTTATTTAATTTATTCATTCATGTGCTTTTAAAATGCAGTAAAAACAATTTATTGTAACTAAACTTTCCAGGCTGACCCTTTGTTTCTAGGAATCTATGGAAAACTGATGTGTGGGTATTTGGGAGGTAACGAAAATGGTTCACTGATTAGGTAGGTAGTTAATCTAACAATTATTAAATTCCTTTTATGTCAATAACTGGGTGGATGAAACCAATTGGTTGCTCACCAGAGTTATTCTCCACACTAGTATTTATATACTGTGTGACAAGAGCGTGCTCAGTAATAGATATACATTACCGATCAACCAACTGAAAAAAACCAAGAGGATGCTGGTGGAAAAAGCCCCGCGAGAAAGGGACAAAAAAGAACGAAAACTAGGAACGGGGTGAGAAGACGGAACGGGAGAAGGGAGAAGAAAAAACAATGGAAAAAAAGATCCCCATCAGCAAGTACGCTCTTAACAATTAAACAAAAAGGAAGAGGGACTCTCTAATAACACTCAGTAAGTGATCAGTTGTGTTTTTTAGCCCAGTTAATTAAGGGACATGCATTAAGCTGGGTCAGACAAATTAGGCCTACATTGTGGTCTAAGACCTAGCATCAACTCATAGCTTAACAAAAGTGAAGGTAGATTGCCCTAACCTAATTTGGTGAGGAATCCTACTGTGGACCTCAATTTATCTGCCCGCTCTGGACCATTTCCGGAATCTCTAGGCTGACCCCTACAAGGCTAGACTTAATCTACTCTATAGTTAGACGAGATATTAGGGGTAGGTTAATTGGAGACCAATTCATACAGAGCAGTTTTCCCAATGGTGGCCTGTGTGTGGGGAATTTACATACTTTAGGCTTAACTTTACTTAACAAAAATTGCAGAATTAGGCTAAATGGTCTAGCCTAAATCTAACCTAATCAAGCCTAAAGTGACAAACTTGCCTAATTAGGTCTACAACCTAGGGCCTAACTAGAAAACATTTACATTTAAGGAGTCCCATTCTCTTATAAGCTTAGACCTGAGTGACACATAAATACTTGGGGGGATTTAACTAAATTTAAAACTTGACTATTTTGTCTGATTACTCAATTTATTTGATCTCTTGTCTCTGGTAATTTCTTCTTGTCCTATATTTCATTACGATCCCCAGTTAAACAATTTTGACTTAAACATGGACAGTGAGGAATTGAAACAATTGAAAAAGAGGGGAAAGTTGGGTGCTGTTACTAAGGCTATCAACACTTTTAACAATATTACACAACCACTTGTAATTATTAAATTGGATAACTTTAAAAAGGATATAATAGCCATTGATGAGTATTTCAAAATTAATTGAACCTGAAATGGCTGATGAACAACTTATAGACCTTTACTCTGATAATGAGCATCAGGTAACCTTAATTGAACAACACATAAGGAGATTACAGTCTCGTTTGACTGACTTAACACCAAATAAACCTATTTCTGATTTTAATCAAAGTAGAGCTTAACCTTCAACAAAATTTAAGTAACATGCCAAATCCTGAGTCACAAGAATTTAGGGCTAAGTTACCTACTTTGCTAGTACCAACATTTGATGGGGACATGGTACAATTCCCATCTTTCATTGAAAAATTTGAGAGTTCAATAGGTAATAAACCTTATATTCCAACTGTTGATAAGTTTAGCTACTTAACTAGTTTCCTTAAAGGTCCAGCCTATAACATGATAGCCTATTTACTAGCTGTGGGTGATTCATATGAAATAGCTATTGATCTCTTGAAACGTAATTACATTAATAAAGATGAGATTATATTTGAATTAGCTCAACAAATTATTGATTTTGCACCCGCAAAAGATAACCATAGTGATAGCTTCTAATTTTGAATAAAAATTTTCCATATTATGGGGCAACTGGTTAGCAATGAGATAGATGTTAAAGCTTCATCTTGGATTATACAAAGCGCAGTTCTTAGGTGCCTTCCTTTGAGAGTTAATGATGTTTTAGTTCAAAAGATGAGAAAATTATCCTTATCTTGAAAACATCAGAAAACACTTTCCAACTATCCTAACTAATTTCAAATTGAGAAATAGTTCAACACAAAATAAGACCTAGACTATGGATAAACTAAAGACTGTCCCCAGAGACCAACTAGCTACAGCCAAACAGACAAAACTTGATACTGTAGAATCAAATGTGACCAATTGTAATGCACGAACACCTACATTACAGAACTTTAATGTAACTGCTGCCTCAACTTACACACCACACTGCAAATTTTGTGCAAGTGATGAACACAGTAGTACTGGGTGTGGCAAATATTCGGACTTTAACTCAAGAGCTAGAAGATGTGAACAGTTGAACCTATGTAAAAAGTGTACTGGCCAGGGACATTATAAGAAAGACTGTAAAACTAGGTTAAGATTCAGTTGTAAGTTTTGTAAAAGTTCATGACATGTCTCATCAATGTGTGATTCACTGAAGTGTCCAAACAACAATACTCAAACTCAAAAGATACCTCCTCCAAATAAAGGTAATCAAGAAAATGCCACTTTCATGGGACATTCTGTTTGTTCAAACAACGTAACAAAAAACACTGAGGTTCTTTTACCAACTATTACTTTGGACTTAGTGAATGGCAAGGGTAGCACCACTCCAGTGAGATGTCTTATAGACTCTTGTGCTCAACAAACATTTGTTTCGCAAAATTTAGTTAATAAATTGGGTTTGACACCAAACCCGAATGAACAAGAACTCAATATCACATCCTTTGTTAAGGATAACTCAAACAAAAATAGCTATAAGACAATTAACCTGGAACTACATGTAGAAAATGAATTAGAAAAAATTAAAACGGTCATTATTCCGAAAGTAGGACAAAACAAACTGGTTGTACCCAAACTAGAACAAACCATCAATCATTTGAGAAAACTGTACAATATAGCTGATAGATATATCACAAACAACACAGTAGCTAACATTGAAATGTTAATGGGGGCAGATTATATTCATCTTATTCATAGGGGCATAGTGAAGATAGATAATGGTATAGCTTATCAGACACCATCAGGGATAGCCCCTTTGGGTGACCTATCCAGATACAACCTAGACCTAAACCAAAATAGTTCATGACTAACAAATACTATGTGCCTCAACTCAGTCCTACATAACACCTGTAAGAATAGCAACACTTTGAATAATATTATAACAACTGAGAACATTAATTCATCACTATCAAATGAAACTGGATGAGGCAATTCAAAATTTATGGTTGCTAGAATCTGTGGGTATACATGACACAAATCAAACTTCAGAAGATCAGTTAATGGTAGAAAGATTTGAAGACACCATTCAGTGCAAAGACAATAGTTATTTTGTTGAGTTACCTTGGAAAATAAATTGTCCAACTTTAACCCTTTAATGCCCAGTGTGTGAAATTTTCATCGTTAACTTTGGAAGCAATTTTAGACCTTATTTATAAGGTTATAAGGACGATTTTTGCATCATCTGATTCTGCCTACTTTTCGACTTAATTTGGGTATGAAAGGGTTAAGAGATAATCTCGAAGTAGCTAAAGGACATTTATATAAAGTAATGAAAAAGCTCAAACAAGATACATAATACAATTCAAATGTACAGTGATGTCTTCCAAGAACAGCTACAGAAAGGTTTCATTGAAGAAGTAACAAATAACTCTTTTAAAAAAGATGGTTGTCATTATTTAACCCACAGGGGGGTTTATCAACAAGATGCCCCAACAACAAAACTCAGAGTAGTATATAACTGTAGCCTCAAAGACAGTGATAAACACAGTTTGAATGATTGCCTGATTGAGGGTCCTAATCTCATTTCTGACCTTGTGAAGATCTTGTTCAGGTTAGATAAATATGCCTTACAAAGTGACATTTCAAAGGCATTTTTGAGAATAAATCTTAAAAATGAATATGATAAGAACCAACTTAGGTTCTTATGGTTCAGGGATCCATTTGATTTGAATAAAGGGTTCATAACCTATAGATTCAATGTTGTGTTGTTTGGAGCCAATTGCTCACCTAGCCTATTACCATTGACAATTAGACATCATTTGAACCAGTTTAATAACTCTAATACTGAACTTCCTCAAGAAACATTTTTACGTAGACAATCTAATAGGCTCAACATCAACAAAATCTGAATTATCTGAGGTCTTTGAACACACTCAAAACATTATGCAACAAGGTAACTTTGAACTTAGAGAGTGGATTTCAAATGATGAGGATTTAAACAAAAACATTTTAAAGGATAATAATGGTCTTACTGAGCCATCAGATAGAGTTAAAACTTTAGGTATGAACTGGTATTTGGACGCAACTTCTAAGTCATGATTCAATCTGCACTAAAGGTTTTAAACTTGATGAGGAAGCAAACACTAAAAGACAAATATTGTCAGAGGCTTCAAAAAATTTTGACCCCATGGATCTATTCCTGCCTTCAACAATAAAATCAAAGATTCTCCTCTAAGAAGTTTGGAGGACAAATGTTGGGTGGGATGATCCAATAACAACTGAAGATCAAAATTCTTGGAAGAAGTTAGCTGCTGATTTAACAAAAGTGCAGAACATTAAAATACAAAGGTGCTGTGGGTTTAGGGATAAACCCCAGAGACTTCATGTGTTTGCTGATGCAAACACACAGGCTTATGGGTGCTGTGCGTACCTTGTAAGTCCTACAGAAAGTCATCTAATTTATGCAAAAGGGAAAGTTGCACCTCTCAAACCTACCCGAACCATACCTCAATTGGAACTATTGGCTGCTGCATTAGCCATTAAAACCATTTCATTGCTTAAGGATGCTTACCATGATGTGAACATAACTGATATCCACATCTGGCTCGACAGTCAGATTTGTCTTGACTGGATACGGAATGATAGCATTAATAGTAAGAACATCTTTGTAAGAAATAGGCTAAAAGAAGTAGCTGAAGCTAATGAAAGCCTACAAGTCAACTTTCACTATGTTCCAAAACAAAATCCAGCAGACTTTCTGACCAGAGGTTTATCCTACAAGTTGTTGAAGTCAAACAAAACTTGGTTCATGGGACCTAAGTGGCTCTGTAATACAGACCAATGGCCTGTGGAACAAGTTAACTTGACATTAAATTTAATCTTTTCAAATGAAAAGGTTGAACCAATCACTAATTATGAACATTATTCTGATTTCAGCAAACTTGTCAGGGTCACAGCCTACTGTTTGAGGTTTGCTCACAACTGTTTAACTACAATTAACAAATAGCTAAATAAGAGCAATCATAATTATACAGAAGTTGCAACCAAGTACTGGATAGGGCATGTACAACAAAAGGAGTACATTAAAGAGTTAGAATTCTTGGGAACAAACAAAGGAGCCTGTACCATCAGTAGTTGTGGATCTAAATTTTCGGAGATGAGGAAGGTCTTCTAAGGTGTAAAGGGAGATTAGACAAATCAAAACTGTCTTACAAAAGCAAACATCCAATCCTTTTACCTAGATTTAGCTATTTGACAACATTAATCATCAGACAAACACACAATGATGTACATCATATGGGGGTACCACAGACACTAACTGCATTAAGAAAAACTTATTGGATACCCAAGGGAAGGATCACTGTTAAAACAGTCCTGAGTGAGTGTGTCACATGTAGGCGTATTTATGCTAGGCCCTATAGGAAACCAAATCCTCCTGCTTTGCCAGAGGAGAGAGTTACTCTCAACAGACCCTTTGAGACTAGGCATTGACTATACAGGAGCATTGAATGTAGGGGAGGTTGACACTGAACAAAAAATGTACATTGTACTGTTTATATGTGCTGCCTCACGAGCTCTTTATCTGGATGTTGTGGAGGACCTTACAGCAGAATCTTTTGTTGCTGTCTTTAAGAGATTCTGTGCACGACATTCAGTACCCAAGACAGTTTGGACTGACAATGCTACATATTTCAAGGCTGGTCAACAGGTCATCGACGACTTGCTAAGCAATGAACTCTCACAATTATATGTACAAAATTCAAACATAAAGTGGCAGTATATTCTGGTTGCCTCTCCTTGGTATGGTTCTATGTGGGAGAGGAATATACAAACAGTAAAGAATTGCTTGAAGAAAGCAATTGGTAAAAAACAGACACACTTGTTTGAGTTGCTCACTCTCCTGGCTGAGATTGAGAACATCATCAACAATAGACCATTCACTTATGTGAGTGACAACATTAATGACCCGGAACCATTAACTCCAAATCATTTGATTCGGGGAGAACAAGTTAGTCTCCTGCCGGACTACAATATAGACTCTTCAGAAGACCCAAACTGCACTCAATGACATGATGAACTCCAGACTAAGTTACAACACTTAACTAGAGTTAAAGCTCATTTCATTAAACAGTGGAAAACTGAGTACTTGATGGGTCTAAGGGAGAGACATAAACAAATGACTAAGAAGGATTGGTCTTACATAATTAAAGTAGGGGACCTTGTTCTCATACATGACAGTACTCCAAGACAATACTGGCCTCTGGCTAGAGTTTTAGAACTCAGACCAGGGGCAGATGGGGTAACAAGAGTGGTCAAATTAAGGACTTCAATGGGTAACACAACAAGAGACATTTCTCTTTTGTACCCCCTGGAGTCTGGACCCAAAACAATGGACTTTGGAGAGCCCTCTCCACCGACAGTAACAACCGGAGACACTGAACTTCCAGTAACTATTCCCTTGACAGTAGGAGCGGTAGTGCATCCTACTACAACATTGACAGACACAAGACCTCAGTGACAAACAGCGTTAAAGGCGCGACTAGTTTTACAACAAAAAATAGATGCTGGGGAATTGTAATTTCATCTTCTAACTTTCACTTTTCCTTTTCTTATGGTGAAGACCATGGACAGTTTCATCCTATGGATGTATATTTTCTCTTCTAATTAAATGCTACATCTTCTCCATGAGAAGGTGAGGATAGTCACTGTTAATCAGATTAACAGGCATTTACAGTCAAATAGTTAGCTAGTCTACACTCAGACATAAAAATTGGTGACAATGACACCAAGATTTTTATCTCCCGGGGCCCCCAGTATATGGAAAACTGATGTGTGGGTAGTTGGGAGGTAACGAAAATGGTTCACTGAGTAGGTAGGTAGTTAATCTAACAATTATTAAATTCCTTTTATGTCAATAACTGGGTGGGTGAAACCAATTGGTTGCTCACCAGTTATTCTTCACACTAGTATTTATATACTGTGTGACAAGAGTGTGCTCGGTAATAGATATACATTACCGATCAACCAACCAAAAAAACCAAGAGGACGCTGGTGGAAAAAGCCCCGCGAGAAAGGGACAAAAAAGAACGAAAACTAGGAACGGGACGAGAAGACAGAATGGGAGAAGGGAGAAAAAAAACCGGAAAAAAAGATCCCCACCAGCAAGTACGCTCTTAACAATTAAACAAAAAGGAAGAGGGACTCTCTAATAACACTCAGTAAGTGATCAGTTATGTTTTTTAGCCCAGTTAATTAAGGGACATGCATTAAGCTGGGTCAGATAAATTAGGCCTACATTGTGGTCTAAGACCTAGCATCAACTCATAGCTTAACAAAGGTGAAGGTAGATTGCCCTAACCTAATTTGGTGAGGAATCCTACTGTGGACCTCAATTTATCTGCCTGCTCTGGACCATTTCCGGAATCTCTAGGCTGACCCCTACAAGGCTAGACTTAATCTACTCTATAGTTAGACTGGAGATATTAGGGGTGGGTTAATTGGAGACCAATTCATACAGAGCATTTTTCACAGAATGTTTGGCATTGGCTTACTCGATTACTTCATTAATGAGTAGGCCTATTCTATGGGTACAGGTGTTGGAATTGCAAAATGGGAATTTATTAATAATATAAAATGAGGAGTGGTTTGAAGTTAGAACAGGGGTGAAACAGGGCAGTGTTATATCACCACTCCTGTTTATAGCGTACATGGACACAGTCATTGCAAGTTTCAAGCGACGTCGTGAAATTAATAATAATAATGGAATAATGGCATATGCGGATGACAGCATTCTGGATGACAGAGAGAGAAGATATAGAACAAGCTTTAATTGATTGGAATGAATGTTTGAAGGAGGAGGGTATGGAAATGAATGTAGAAGAGACAGAAATATTAAGTGTATGTCGAAGAGGAGGAGAATTTGGAGTTCAAATAGGAGATAAGGAAATAAGAAATGTTTAAAAATTTAAATATTTAGGGAGTATGTTTACTAAAGAAAGTGGTAATATGCAGGAAATAACTGAAAGAATTGCAAAGTTTAGTAAAAATGTCGGAATGTTATACCCGCTACTGAGAGATGAACATGTGCCCCTTGGGACTAAGAAAATAATCTTCGAAACAGTTTTAACACCAATACTGATTTATGGGTCGGAACACTGGAAAATGTGTATGGCAGATCGAAGTAGATTTCAGGTGGCAGAAATGAGACCGCTGAGGACTATTCTGAAAAAGACGCGAAGAGATAGGATAAGAAATAAGAGCCAATGTGGGAGTAACGCAGATTTTGAGAAAAATCGACGCTGCCAAATTGAGATGATTGGGCCACTTGGAGAGAATGGAGGAGGGAAGAACTGCGAGGTGCTGCTGGGAATGGAAACCAGGGAATTGCAGAAGACCGCGGGGGAGGCTGAGAAGGAGATGGAGGGACGAAGTGGAGGAGAGCTTGCGAAGATACGACTTGCCTAGCATGCAAGAGCTCGGGGAAATGGGAGTGCTGCTGGACAGGGTGGAGTGGCGAAGGAGGCTGGCTCCACTGATAGGCTAACTAGCCTACCTGGGAGCTGAAGTATGTATAAGTAGTATAAAATATAGTACAATTTTCAAAATAAATGAAAAACATAAGTTAGGATATAAATTCCAGGAAAGAATAGCGACTGTTTGCACGAAAACATCCGAACAGGTCTCAATGTGTTTGTACTAGAACGTGTGACGTTCCTTTGTTCAACCAATAGGGCGTGAGAAAATACGTCATGTGATGCCACGCATTTATTTCATCAAAACATATATTTGTAAACAATTTTAGTTTCAAATAGTACTTGAAATCAAAATCATTTAATATTGTCAAATAAGTAACAAACTAATTATTAAATAATAAAAGTATTTTAAAATTGTTTCTAAGTTTCAGGATCAAAAGTAAAAAAGTATAAAGAATGTCTTTCCAATGAGAGAATGGCCATCTACAACCGCAGATTTTAATATTCTTCTCCTAAAGCTATTAATAGTGGTGTTTCTCAGGGTTCTGTCCTGTCACCTACTCTTTTCTTTTATTTATCAATGATCTATTAAGTCGCACATCCTGTCGTATCCACTCCTATGCCGATGTTCCATTCTCCACTTCTCCACCCGCTTCGCAAAGTGTCCCTCTCAATAGTCACTCCATGATTCGCGTAGGACAGGTATGGTACACCTGACCTGATCTTTCTGGCATCTCTTATTGGGGCAGCGAAAACCTTCTGGCTTTCAGTGCCTCAAAAACTCGGTTCCTTCATCTGTCTACTCGTCACAATCTTCCATATGACTATCCACTTACCTTCAGCAATGCACAACTCTATCCTTCCTCTTCTCTTAACATTCTTGATGTTTCCTTTTCTCGTGATCTTTCCTCGTAAGATCACATATACTCTCTTTCCAAAACAGCTTCTAAGAAGTTAGGTGTACTGTACCCCTCCACAGTTTCTTCACCCCGTTTCAGTTGCTCTCTCTGTACAGGGGTCTTGTCCGCCCCTGTCTGGAGTATGCTGCTTTTGTGTTGGGTGGCTCATCCCTCACAGCCCTACTTCACCGTGTGGAATCAAAGGCTTTTCGTCTCGTCAATTCCCCGCCTCTTACTTACTGTCTTCAATAAATATATATATATATATATATATATATATATATATATATATCTATATATATATATATATATATTAGGGTTATAACTTGGACTTTTTTTCAAATAAAAGATCTCCTGTATCATAAATCAATGAACTTTTGCTTAAAAACAATGAAAAAGACCCTAATTCCTCTCAGTTTTTAAAAAAGGTCACCCCCAAATCAAAAGTTTGAATCACCATAACCATATATTTACGTTACTAGTATATAAATATATTATTATTAGAGGGTGGACTTTTAGGTTTTAACCTAAAAAATATTTTTGAATTTTTCAGTATGCTAATATATCGTGAGATCGCCCGAAAAATCACTTCCGGTGCTCAAATTCGATGACTAATATCAATCCACCCATACAAGAAAATTCTAGAACACACAACATTGTTCTTCATGCATTTGCAAATTGTATAAAAGCACGAAATGAAATCAACCGAATCACTTGTGTCCAGTATTGCGCAATAGTTACTCAACTGTTCAGTTCAACTCAACTTCAGGTAAGCTTTTATTATTTGTAATATGTTCGCTTAATTAAAAAACGTAGCGAAATGTGGAATTCGCTTCTGCACTCTTGAACATTCCAGAACATTTTTAAAATTTATTAACCATAATAATTTGTTGAATTTTTCTTCCATTTTAACACGTAAACAAAAAGCGTATCCACAATGTTTGTAGAGGGAGTCAAACTCAAAAAATATATAGAGCCCAAAATATTGGTGATAAATATTTTCGTGAGACGTTCTATGGATGTTCTAAAAATATTTTCCAAAATTTATCACCTAAAAAATAAATATTTGGTCATATTTTTTCACCTAAAAATCTGCCCTCTAATTATTATATTATTTCTATATATTATATTAATATTATATATATAGTGGGTGGAAAGTAGCTCCCTATTTTGGATTGGTAAAAAAATACGTATATTATCCATTTATTTCAGAAGAAAATATGAAAAGGTAGGCATACATGGTAGGTTTTCTCTAAAATTCAATGTGGGCTCCAACTCTTTCCACCAGCTTCTGGAGCCGCCCAGGAATGGCGTCCACTGACTTTAGCAGGAACTCCGGCGGGATGGAGGACATGACTTCCCGAATTCGGTCCTCCAGTTCTTCCAATGTCCTCGGTTTGGTGCGGTAG